>JADANM010006230.1:4399500-4418148 GCA_026213755.1 Eurema hecabe | reverse complement strand
TTTTTTTTTTATTTTAAATCTTTTTCTCTCCGGCCATTAGCTGAATGACAGCATTGAGTCATAAACAATAGGTTTAAGTGACACCTCATTCGTCATAGATTAAAATGGCACTTAATTTGTATATTCAATGACATTTCATATAATAAATAATCATCAATAAGGATATAGCGTAACCAAATTAGGAGATAATATTCTGGTTCCTTATCAGTTTGATATAAGACCGTCAGATTTTAATTTCGCGTTTTAATAGTTCAATGTTTTGTTTATAGCTCTTATAAATTACTATATTGTCTATGGTATTGCCTTTATCTGTGTGAAATTATATTGAGTGCAATTTAGGATACGGAGTTCATTACTCTTGGCTTATATGTATACATCTGTATGTTCTCTAGGTCTATGTTTTTTATTTTTACATTTACTAAAAAATATAACTTTAAAAAAACTAGAATTATTATATATGTATTCCATTTTTTATGTTACATTTAGGAAACAAATTTTACCGACGTTTTGTCTATTATATGTAGACGTAAACGAAATTAAAATTGAAACGTTATAGCGCGGCAATATCAGAATACAATCTTTGCATTCCTTGTGGCACCATCGAAAAGAGACCTATTATTATTGTTCAGAAGGCAACTGAAGAAACGACACTGTTCATATTATTTCTGTGACTGGCAGGTAACCCTTTCTATATACCTATCTACTAATAAAAAAAAGCTAATTGACACATGAGTAAACGTCAAAGGAATTTAAAATTGGAACGCAATAGCGCGGCAAAAACTGAATACCGTCTCTGCGTCCGTGGTGGCACCGATTACCTAATGGACAAGCGCTGTTTGTGTTGCGCAGAGATAACGCGTTCGATACGAGCGGCGCCAAGCCACTGCTTTTGTGAAAAAAGGGTGATATACCGATGTTGGCTTGTTCGATTGTTTTCGTATAAATAGTTAGCATTGTTAATACTTCGGAATCTATAGCTTAGAAATAATTTGACTTTCGGCAAACTCCTACTTCTGTCAGAACTAATCTCAAACAATTTTCGACCATATCACGATTATCTAGGTACTACAATTCTGTTTGCGATTTAAAAATATTGGACAATTTTTAATTATTTTAAAATACGTACATATTTTCATTTGTATTGTTTGTTTTTAGTTATCTTTCATAACGATCTTCGACTAAAAACCGTTATATTATTTAATCATGATTTCTAGAAAATTCTATTATAAATTAAATTTGTATTGAAGGCAATTGGAAGTACATATTACCTATTTCACAACAACTTCGAATTACGTAAAAACCTAGATAGATCCGCAAGCAACAGGAAACAATAACTTTTATTAGCATTGTAAATATTTTATATTCCTAACGCTGGACTGAATTTAAATAAACCAATCTCGATACAAGGTAGACAACCTCTTTACGTTAGTTGATCTTTATTGCCATAGACGAAATCAAATAAAAAAAAAAACATACAACCAGTCTATTAAATCCAGTCGATTTATCACACGTCTCTTTATATTAACCAGCACTTAAAGCTTTATCTTTATTCCTTGTTTTGTATATTATTAAAAGTCTTATCGGCTAACGAGGGACAAACAATACTGTGTACATTTGATTAATGCAGCTGGTAATATTTGACGTGGAAATAAAGGAGTAGGTATAACGTTATGATGTTGGTATGTTAATTCTAACTTTATTTTAAGTAATGAAAATGAAGAGTTTTTAGGAATCTTGCGGCGTCTAGTTGTAATCTCGATTGAATATTCCTTTTTTAGTGCATAAAGTGATTTAATGTTTGATTGTGATAGTGAATCATGCAGTAAACTAGCTAATAAGTGTCCAGGAAATGAAGAATTCATTTGGGAGCGCATAGTAGCGCCGTTCCGATTGCTCCAAGATTCGTCGAGGTTCTTCTTAAAGTTCACTATCACTTTACGAAGGGCAGAACGAAACGACTGACTGACTCGACTAAAGACGACTTGATGACGATTTTTCTTGACTCATATCGACTTTTATCTTGACCACGTTGCCTTTTATTACATTGACATTGGCAAAAAGCTAGACGCTAATGCCATAATATAAGAAAGAAAGAAGTAATGAAAAATAGATATCATTCCAGTGATCTTTCATAAAATGCTAGCAATGTTGGTTTTTCTCGCTTATACCCTAGTTTTGTTTTTTTGTTATTGATAGTGTTTAAGGAAGTATAATATATAAACTACCACACTTTTAAATCAATATTCTTCTTCCTATTGCTTAATTTTCTTTCCATTTGTATTTCGCTAAATACCTACTATTCGTATAGATAGCAAATGGGTTTGTCACTTAAAACATGAAAAAAATACTTCAACATTAGATTAAATAAAGTATAATTCTTTTCCTTTTTTTAATGTAAGTGCAGGTTAGTTGAACGCTCCGAAGTTATGATGATAAATTTAGTTTTTTTATCATAAATGAGCCGAGATTTGGAATCGCCATTTTGTAAATTTTATTTCTAAGTATATCTAACAAAGACTAAATTAAAATATAACAATCCTACCTCCATTTAGTCCTTCGATTCTGAAACCAAGTTTTGACTTGCGCGTCGGTCATCTTCAATGTCTTGGCTAGCGAGGCTCTCTCCGCGGACGCGAGATACTTCTGCTTGTGAAATCGTTTCTCCAACTCAGCTATTTGCATCCTGGTGAAGGAAGTTCGTGGTTTCTTGCGTTTAGGAGGAGTCCTGTTCTGATACGGGTGCCCGATCCGTCGTGTAATCGGGAACGATGCTGGAACGAGATTGGTTAATTAGTATAGGTATATTTGTTCACAAAAACTGAAACGATTTAGTTGAAATTTGGTATATAGGTAGGTGGTATCCTGGATTAAGGCAAAGGATGCTTTATATCCCGGTATTGGCCCGGGAGAGGGATCTACGCGGGTAAAAACGCCGGGAACAAATAGTAATAGTTACTATATTGAATCAAATTTACAATCATAATCCTAAAAGACTAAATGTCGAAAGAAGTATAAAATAGATGAAACTCCAATTCAACCAATGAAATTTTTTTTTTTTTTATACTATGAAGAGGGGAGACGAGCTGAACGCACTCCTGATGGTAAGAGTAACGCCAGCCCATAGCCAATGCAGTGCTACCCGGAACTTTGCTATAAAGCCCAACTCCGGGCAGGGGTGCACTACACCGACGCTCCCCACTTTGAGTCATCAGATGTTAAGACTCATTAGCCCAGTAATTTCGCTGGCTACAGTGCCCTTCAGACCGGAGCACAGTGAAATTTGTTAGTGTTAATAAAATTAAGGCGTTTTCTTACTTTGTATGTATGTATGTATTAATTTTATTTTACGATGTGTATGTAGCGATTAGGCCTCCGACAGCTTGCATTGTACTTACATAAATAAATAAAATAAAAAATAAAAAAGGCCTTTATTACTTGCTACAATAGTTAAATTAGTTAAATAATATGTACATGAATGTGTTATTATTTTAAGTTCAATCACAAGAACCCCTCTCATTGGAAGAATAAGGCTTCCTTCAGAGTTAGCCATTTTTTCCTATCCTCTGCTGCTTGCATTGCACTTACTTAATGCAGCTAAAAAAAATTCGATGCAGAGTTTGTAACAAACTCATAAATAATTTAAACACCTACCTACTAATTATGTTATTATAACACATTTCCGTTTATACCTTTTTATCGGGACAACATTTAACAAAGCTGCCTGCACTGTTGTTTTGCAATGCAATGACTATACAAAAGTCTTGCTATATGAAGCCTATATGACTTAATAATATGCCTGACTTAATATATGAATCAATCTTTAATCGCATTACAATTCTACCTACCTAATATCTAATACCTAAGCTTAATATCCTGTTATAACATATGCTTACATGATTTAAATGAATAATTAACTAACGAGATAACAAAACTAATTTCCCTCGTCTATAATTTACCACGATTAAACAAACATGTATGAGAATTACTCAAACATTCACAACTTATCAGTAATAATATCGGTGCTATTAAAGAAATTGTTCTTTAGATAACATTCAAGCTTATCTTTATAATTGAAATCACGATTTAATGACACAATTGTATTACAAAGCGCTATGAATAAATAAAAATCTCATGAAATAGTCTGTAGTACAAATTGCTACAGCAATACTCTGCTATGCAATCAAAATAATAAATGTTAAATTACACGCCATTGCAGAAAATGTTTAAAAGGAACGAACCACAAGATTAAAAATGCCGAAATTTAAAAATGGAATGCGTTTTATGCGGAATATGTTTTATGCCGGCAATGATTGTTCTTTATTTGAATTATGTTTCAAATAAAGAACAACATTTCAGCAATCATAATTGTATTTTAGAACGCTATATTTGTTATGCATTAGAAATAAAATATCAAATTCTTTTGAATTAAAACACTTGAAAAGTCTTCGTTTGAAAATAGAATGCCTTTTTCATTTTTATTTTTTATTTTTTAATATAAGTCTGCAGTAATTATACGTTGAATTAGAATGGTGTTCTTAATTTAAAATGCCTAATAAGTTTATAAAGTAAATCTAGTCACTAGTGTGCTAGTGCACTAGTAATACTGATTCAGAGCAATTTTTTTTTTATTCTATAAAGTTGTAAGACGAGCTGGACGCCCTCCTGAAGCCCTCCCTCCTGAAGCTGACGCCCGGTAAGAGAAACGCCAGCCCATAACCAATGAAGTGGTACCCAGAACTTTGCTCCGGGCAAGATGCACTACATTGACGCTCCCAGGCTACAGTGCCCTTCAGACCGGAGCACAGTGACATTTGCATATCGCTGTTCAGGCGGTGGAATGTCTGGCACTGTGGGGGTACCCACCCAGTCGGTCTCCTGCGAAAGAGACCTACCCCCGGTTACAGGAATACAAGCAAAATATGTTGTGTAAAGAACAAATATATTTCATGGCTTCCTATGAGAATTTTTAAATTAGTCATTGTTAGTTCATTCGATTTTATTGTTTCTGTGAGAGTATTGCTCTGAAGCCTATCCTATTTAAGAATCTTCCAAGATAAACTTAGAAGGCAAGCTTTAAAAATATCTTTTAATAATATTGGTTTTTAATTGACAGCAAATTTTCTCTCAAGTTTAGTATCTCTAGTAGTAAGTCATATGAGTAACCTACAAAGATAATTTTTAAAGTGTAGGTACCTAATACCTTTAGGTATATTAAATTAAAAATATAATAACAATATTTAAACAAACAAAAAATAACAATAAAAGTGTGATTCAAAGAATATAAACGGTTTCTTTCATTAAGCATAATTATGTCTGCTAAATTGCACAATTACGAAATAAATCGAATTGGTCGGCTCTGTTCAGTAGTAATAGGTAGGTTTAAATCGTCCGTGAGATCATTTCAGGATATTGCTTTCAATGTCAAAGGCAATTTGATCATAATACGTGCATCATTATATGAGATATTAATTTAAGTTCCATTGTGGTTGATGAGGTTGTAATGTTAACTTAACTACATTACATATATATGGTATACATTATATAGTTACTATAAAGAATTCAATCATTATACATGTTATTTTCATAAAATTGTATTGAACACTAGCTGTTGCTCGCGACTCCGTCCGCGTGAACTTTCATATAAACTTTAAACCCTCTTTTAACTCTTTTTTCCAGTTAAAAAAAAGCCTTTCTTTCTCAGTCTTTCTCAGACTCTAGACCATCTGTGTACCAAATTTCGTTCTAATCGGTGCAGTAGTTTTATCGTGATAAAAAGACAGACAGACAGAGTTACTTTTGCATTTATAATATTACATAGTATGGATTGACTCCATAGTTTGTTAGTGAAATTTCAGTAATAATGTACACTTTAATACCAAATACCGTATTGTCAATTATTCGAATCGATCCTAAGCTCCATTATCGTTGTGAATTTTAAGTTTTTATGTTTTGGATAAGGCCTGATGGGGTTGCAACTGTATCTAGGCCGGCAACACACTCGTGAAAACGCGAGTGCACATAGGCGACGCTGATTACTTCAATCAGGTGTTCGTTTGCTCGTTTGCTTCTTATCATATAAAAAAAATCTAATCGATCTTTTCTTTATCACTAGTCTATGTCCGATTATCCGAATTTTCGATCACCCGAATCGACCCCGGTCCCAATTGATTTGGATAATCAGCGTTCAACTGTATGCGAATATTAGTAGATACTTATTAGTATTGCTTAATTAGAATATATTTAATAATCTTTTAGGTTTTTTTATTACCGTTTTCAAAGGTTAATATTTTTTGTATTAGAACACCATATTAAAATCTAAACTATTAAGTTGATTAACCATCGACCACTATTATTTTCTCAAAAACTGCCCATAGTACCAACTACATAACATTAAAAAATAACTACAAATAAATTATCTGTACTACATACACCAATAAGATTCCGTGTTCAAATGTCATAATGTTTTCAAAAATGGAATCCTATTAAAGCTCGCGCCCTTATTGGCTGACGTACCTACGTAATGGCGGCTTTACGTGACCACAGAGTGTAATTGCAGCCTTTTGTGCATGATACATGACTTGTAATAACATAGATAATAAACCTCTTTTCATGTATGTCTTCCTATTAGTGTCAGCAATATGTATAAAAATGAAAGGACGTTTATATAATACTAGCTGTGCCCGCGACTTCGTCCGCGTGGAATAGTTATTTTGAGCCTCATATTTAATTTTGCAAACCTTTCTGTCATTATCTATACTAATATTGTAAAGAGAAAAGATTTGGGTTTTTGTATGTACCCTTTTTTCCAGTTAAAAATTAGCCTATGTTTTATCTCAGGCTCTAGACCATCTGTGTAGCAAATTTCGTTCTAATCGGTTCTGTAGGTTTAGCGTGATGGAAAGACAGACAGACAAACAAACAGACAGTTACTTTCGCATTTATAATATTAGTATGGCTTAAAGTAGTTTGGTCACGAGATTGTGTTGACGAACTGTATGTCCATATAATGGAAATTCCATGGAAAAATAAATAATCATTAAATATTATTATTATGTACAATATCATTATTTATTCTTATGAATTTATTTAAAGAAGGCAATTAAACTATATTTTCATATTATGTTACATAAGAAAATCTTTTCTTCTGAGTTTCTCTAAAATTATGCTTTTGAATTGTTAAAGTGAATATATACCGACATTAGTATATAATGTATTCAAAACTATTAGTGAATAAGAACATACTAAGTGGACATTTTATATCGGAAAAATCTTAGTCGGAACTAAAGTTTACACCCATTATATTACATTTCCATTATAAGCACATACATAATCGTAAAACACACGTAAAACAAACAAATAAAATTCTTCAATAAACACGAGGAACGTCAGTCGGTATCAGGGAGAAAAGGGTGGGCTAACAAGATTTGTAGGGCCGTAATCCGGTTAGGTCGTATGATTCATGCGTGCTGCGGGTATGTGGTTTCTGTTACGGGGATGCTGCTGTGTTCTATTTTTAAATGTAGATACGTTATTTAAAAAAAAAAACCTCCGAGTTTATATATATAGAACCTCTTTTGTGTTTTTTAATTATTTTAATTAAA
The DNA here is from genome assembly GCA_026213755.1 of Eurema hecabe. Classification (NCBI taxonomy): domain Eukaryota; kingdom Metazoa; phylum Arthropoda; class Insecta; order Lepidoptera; family Pieridae; genus Terias; species Terias hecabe. The sequence continues at coordinate 4,410,547 of JADANM010006230.1, read as the reverse complement.
GAATATTGTACCGAAAACTTTTGTATTAAGGACGTATGATTCATGCTTGCTGTGGGTATGTTGGTTCTGTTACGGGATTGCTGCTGTGTTCTATTTTTATATGTAGATAGGTAATTAAAAAAAACTCCAGAGTTTATATATATAGAACCTCTTTTGTGTTTGTGTAGTATTTTAATTAAAGAATATTGTTCCGAAGAATTTGGTAACGATGTATGATTCATGCGTGCTGCGGGTATGTGGTTTCTGTTACAGGGATGTTGCTGTGTTCTATTTTTAAATGTAGATACGTAATTTAAAAAGAAATCCGAGTTTATATATAGAACCTCTTTTGTGCTTTTTTAGTACCTACTTTTTTTAATTGTTAAGATTACTTTATTATGGACGTATAATATGTGTCTACCCAATTATATTATATTAAATAGACATGTTATAAGCGCAAAATTTTGAAGACGCAAAAACATCCTAATTAGGACGTCTTGCCTTAAGGTGATTGGTTGCCGGTGCATTCAAGAGCAACTGACAAAAATAATTTTTTATCTTGTTGGTTTTGTCATTTTTCTCTTTTCCATCGTTTTGACGTATGACTTTTGTATGTATGTGTGCTGCCGCTGCTGTGCGGAACACTTTTTTCGGTTGATTTGTATGGGTATAATATATCTATTATATAATATCATTGTGTCTACCTAATTAAAAAAAACGCATTTAACCCGGCGGTAATGTGGTGCACAAAAGTTACATGGAGTATTTGGTGGGGTATAACATACCCCTCGGAACAAAACGTCTTCTATCTGGGTATTTCTCCAAAATTTATGAATTAGACTCCCAATAATAATAAATTAAACAATTTTTTTTATTACTTAGTAATTTGAGAACGTATAAAATATAAGTCTTAATAAACTTTGCTAAAAGAGTTGTCTGAAAAATTATAATTGTTTCATAATCGTACCCTCATCTTGGCTAATAAAGCGGGAGAAAAATTAACAAACAAATTAACTTTGAAAGGGTTTAACCGTCTCGGTATAATCCCTTTAGCGTCCCTCGGGACCGACCCTTTGTATCATTCTATGATTTATCCTTTGGTATGGAGATTCCATATCAATCTGCAAGATCCTTATGAAATTCGCCTACAAATAGGTACTTGGAAATGATAACGCACTTTATAAAACTATTAGAATGATTTTATAATTAAAACGTATATAATTATTAGTTTTGGTCTAATAATAACTTTAGTTACTTACTATAATAGTTTTTCCCTGGTTTTCTCTGGTACCCGTAATATTAAATAGCCCATTATAAATTATAATACCTACTAATGAAGTATCATTCTAATATTTTTTTATTTAGCCTTATATATATTTTGTTATTGCAGGGGAATATGTTGTAAGTAATTTTGCATCGACAGACTCAATTTATAATTCCAACATTACCTATAGAGGACTAACATTTATGTAAAAACAAAATATCATCATACAAACAATCTTATGCACTACTAATAAATAATGCAAAATTTAATATCGTTAATTCAAATCGCCTCGCATCGAGTTCCAAAAACGCGTTCCATATTAAAAAAAAATTCACCGAGGGGGGAAGACGAATGCTCGCCGCCTAATTGGAGTCAGTCGTCACCTGGGATTAGAGGCAGTCACTCAGTCACTCAGATGGCCGCATTTGTCTGCACTCGCTTCTTCCGTATGATTTAACTTCTGTTCTGGCTTGAATAATGAATTGACTGTAGTTATTTAGCTAGACTAACTTGTCTGGGTTGAAATGTAAGCATTTATTTATATGGACGCTTTCTGTTTTGAGTTCAGTTAGCTTATTTTTTCTTTATAGGTTTTAAGAATAGCATACATACACTCTAATTACCGATAATCATAAGTTTAATAACGCGAAGCCGATCTTATGTATGAACATAAACAACTTAAATATTGGTTGGATGACCAACCGATATTCAGAAGCAATTACCTATTGAAACACTTTTTGATATCGGCGATTCGCAACTTGCAAGCAACAGTTTATATTCGAGGACAGTTAAACAATTAAAAATTTTTACGTACCTAATATTTATATGAATGTAAAAAGTCCCAACCTTAAAAACACAGGAAGAATGTTACGCCGTTTAAGACCATGCAAACATACTTAACCTTCTACGCAATAGCTTAATACTAACATATTAATCAAACTACGACAATTGTCTTATAGTTACTTCTATAGGACTTCAAACATAACCTTAAACTTAGTACCATTTATAGGAGATTTACCGATTACCCTTTTTAAACCAGACCCGAAATCATAGCACGCAATCGAACAGCAATCACACATCGCAATTACCAGCTGAAGTCAAAAAACGAACAACCATACATATTTCACGCTACAGGCGATACCAATCCACGTTAGTTACAGAACGCGCTTCAATCGTGTACGTCATTCAAAATTCAGCGGGGAAGCGATGCAATTGGACCGGCTTTCGCATTTAAATTTCGAACTGAATATTATGACGCTCTCGGCTCTAGTCTGTGGATGTTCTATTCTATTCTTTATTTAAAATATACTGCTATGACGAATAGTCTGTGGATTTAGGTATTTATTTATTTTATTACACCATAATAAGAAAAGAACACAGTACAAACTAATACAAAGTACAAAATTAGGCATAAAAGGCGGCCTTATAACTTAAAAGTGATTTCTACCAAGCAACCTAGTAAATAAGCAAAGAAAGAAAGAACGGGTAGGTATATATAGGTGCAGAAACAAAGATATTAATTAGATTTAATGATCTATATTTTATTGTCTATGGTAAATATTTACTAATCTATTAACCTTTAGATTTTTCAATGTGACAAGCGTCTCTATAACAATCTATAACAATTGACCTCTGAAAAACGTGATGCTATTTTATTTCAATAAATCATAAAAGCTTGTATCATTCAATTTTTAATAGGAATATCATATTGAAAGCAGCAGTCATCAAAAATTACCATAACACCGATTGAACTTTCTGATTTGTTATAGAAAAAAAAACAATTCTAAATATTTCGACGCAACATTACTGGCAGTTTATAAAAAAATAAATAAGAAGCTTCAATTGAACTCCCTAATTTGATAGAAAGAAAAACAATCCCATAATTTACTATGAAAATATAACCCGATCAACGAAACCCCATTACGGTTCACGCAAACCGAACTAAAGCAATTCTGTTAGTGACAGTCATTATACGCACGCCGGCTCATTAAAATCATCCCGACATTGTCAACGGGCGACCAACCTAATTACGGATAATCTTCCCGTTTGTAAAATTAAATTTAAATGACCATTCTTTGAAAATTGTTGGGAATTTCCGTGCGTGATTGGGACAAAAAGTGATGGCTTGCGACTTAATTTTGGCTAAGACACGCACTGTCAATGATTGTCTTTGTTTTGACATATGAGCTGAAGATTGTGATTTCCCGCGCATTTGTACTGCCCAATGATATTTTATAACAGATACGTTATACCCAAACAAATCAACCGAAAAAAAGTGTTCCGCACAGCAGCGGCAGCACACATACATACAAGTCAAAACGATAGAAAAGAGATGAATGATAAAAGCATAAAGAAAAAAGGAGATAGTAAGTTTTGTCAGTGTCGCTTGAATGCACCGGCAACTAATCACCTCAAGGTAAGACGTCCTAATTAGGATGTTTTTGCGTCTTCAAAATTTTGCGCTTATAACATAATATATCTATCTATATACTAATATATAAAGCTGAAGAGTTTGTTTGTTTGTTTGTTTGTTCTACTGGTTCGATTTGAAAAAATCTTTTTTTATTGAATTGACCATTTATCGAGGAAGGCTTTAGGCTACATAACATCACGCTGCGACTAATAGGAGCGAAGATATAATGGGAAATATGGAAAAAACGGGGAAAATTATTCATCTTTGAGGGCTTCCTTTGCGTGCGCTGCGAAAACGGCTCAAGATACAAGAGTATGAAAGAATTATTCGTCTTTAAATGATCTAAAAAAAGTCCGCGACAGCATATGTCTATCTTCTAAGATTGACTCACTATAACGTATTAATAGAAATAGATCCGACGGGAACGAAGTCGCGAGCAACAGCTAGTTCGATATAATACATACTTCTGTTTTTTGGGACCTAGGGTACTATAAATTTTGGGGACCGTCAACCTAGGTATGTTATTTTTGTATTGTATTAAACACAGTAATAAAAGCTAAAAATATTTTATTTTTGTTATTTCATTCATAATAACATTTTATAATAAGTCAACCGAGCTGTGCAATACACGGACATATCATTAAGTAATCAGTAGATATATTGTACTATTATTAAATAAATTATTTTAAAAACCCTTAAAAATCGTGACTTAATAGATAAGTATTATTTAACATTTGTACACAAACAAATGATTATTATATTTTAATCATAAGGAAAACTGACATTTAATTCGTTCTTGTTATTTAAAAAGTGCTACAGTAGCTAATCAGATTTTATGTGAAAGATAAAAAGAAAAATAAAGATTCACATTAGAAATTGTGAACATATATAATATATGTAAAATATAAACAGTATTTCTATGAAAACTCGAGGATGGCATAAATATTTCCGTAATATCTTACCCGCTCGGTCGCGTATATTTTCACGTTTGAAATATTGCTTCTTTTATAACCTAGCACGTTATGGATTGATAATGTATCAGCGTGAGCCTTATTTTATGATCTTAGCTTTTGATATTAAAGAGGAATTCGATGAACGGTAGGTATAGGTACTTGATGGTTCTACATATATATGGGGAGTCAGATGATGAATAAGCATTATTGTACTAGTTCCGCCCCGCGGTTTAATACGCATTTATGCATGTACTAGTCGTTGCCCGAGACTTCGTCCCCGTCGATTTCTTATTCCATTATTTCTTCGCTCCTATTAGTCGCAGCGTGATGTTATGTAGCCTATATAGGGCCTTCCTCATTAAATTGTCTATTCAATAAAAAAATAATTTTTCTATTCGAACCAGTAGTTCCTGAGATTAGCGCGTTCAAACAAACAAACTCTTCAGCTTTAGATTATTCCCTTCCTCTTGGATCACTCTATCTGATATAAAAAACAGTGTAGGGACACACACATTTGCAATTTGCTGAATCGGCAATGTAGATGTGTGTCCCAGCAAATTGTATAAAATAAGTCAGTTGAGGCGACTTTGTTTTATACTATGTAATGATAATAGTGAGTACCGAGCAGTAACACTTACATTCGTTAGTTTGCATTTTGAGAGTTATACTATAATGTATTGGCATTCAAAATTACTTCAAGTTACATATACAGTGTGCTACAAAACAAGTGACCGATCCGAAAACCTCCTTCTATATAGCAATAGTAGGTCCTTAATTTACTATCGTATTGAAAAAATAACATTATTATTTATTCCAAGCAAAAAAAAATAAACTAAGTAAAATTGCAAATTACATGGCAACACCGTCTCGCTTTCACGTGCCCTGCTAGCTATAGGGTCTATAGGGTCTACGAACCGTGCGTGAGTTGCCAGCATTTGTGAATTTCCTAGAATTCGTGTAAGATTTTTACTACAAACATGATCTTTAAAACTTTATTGCGTTGTTATTTTTAGATATGGGTTTTTTTGTTTTATCTTATTCGACAAGGTAGTTGGAAGGAGCATGTTATCCTTCAGGATCGGACACATGTTTTGTAACACACTGTATAAGTATAATATTTACCCGCGTGGTTCTCATTCCAAAGGCAATACCAGGATAATAAACAAACTAATATATTTATAGTCTAAACTATCTACATACCAAACTTCACCTAATTCTTGTTTACAGGAGCAACCTTTTCTTAAAAGGCCGGTAACACACTCGTGACATCACGAATGCTCATGGGCGGCGCTGATCACTTTCCATCAGGTGACGCGCCAGTTCATTTGCCCACTATTATATAAAAAAAAGCAACACACACACACACATAACCTTACAATCTCACGTTTATAACATTAGTAGGAACATTATACAACCTACACCAACACATATAAACACAAGGTGTTAAGACAATTTCAGTCTCATATCATCGCGGGCTCATATCGTCAAATTTTCATACTCTCCCCGGGGAAATGCGGGGAAAAGCTGGCGTGGAAAATGATAACCGTATCGTGTAGATATCGATGATTGTACGCGTATGAGGGTACTTTGAATGTTTTACTTGTATTGAGATTCTCTTTGGCTTTTTAGTACAGCCCTTTTGGTTCTGACAGCTTTTAAAATGTAGATAATAAATAATACATACCTTAAAAATATTTTTTCGTAGAATACGTTCTGGTGAATAAAAAATTGTATTGAAATTCACTTATCGTATAAAGAAGTAAATTTTGAGAGAAGGCAATCACTAAGTCTATTAGAATGTTTTTAAACAAACTGAGGTCGTGATAATTTTTTTTTAATTTCTATTAACACTTATAATACTTCTAAAAATACACACGATGGCTCTTAATTTACTTCGCTAAAAACTACTACATTTAAAGAATCGACAACGATTTAAGACATCTGTGTTGCAATATTCAAAAAATGACAGCAGTTCAATATTCTGACGTAGCAAATATAAAAAAAAATTTAGTTGAGAAACTCCTTTGTTGTTTGAGAAGCAGTAAATACAGCGCCAGATTTTCGAGCGTTTTACGTATGAGGCCTAGAAGTGAATAATGCAGTCATTTTCAATATTATCGTCAAGATTTTCCTAATAGCCTAAAATACCTTATTAGGTAACTTTACATAAAAAAAATAATGTAATGGCAGTCAATTTTTTTTTGTTTTTAAACGGCCTATGGCAGATATTAGTGTCACCACTTGGAAATCTCATAGACTAAGTATAAGCTAAAGATTGTATATTCTGTTCTAAGACAATTATTATTCAAATAAAATGACTAAAGACGTAAAAATAACAATAACATAAAATAAACATATAATATCTAGAGTTATAGCTTTAGACACAATTTTAAAAGTAATTAATGAAATTGTTAACAATTACTCGTATAATAAAGTTGGCGCGCATATAATAAAAGTGAAGTATATTTTATCTATGGTTTGAATGTTACATTTTTTAAGGCGGTAGCTATTTTATTTAAAATTAAAAAGAAAACAATTTTGACACAAATTTAAAAATGGAATTGTTGGCGGTATCAAATTATTTGCAAGTGCATCGTATTGGAAGTGTTCATGAATAGTTTTCACAAAAGTCTGATACGCGTTTCAATTAACGGTAAGAATATTGAATTTAATACTAATTATACTCTGTAGCTAGCCTGTATTCTTATCCGCTCTTATTCGTTTATAAAGCAATCAAGAAAATCGTCTTAAACGCACAATTTGTGTAAATGTCTTGATAAACATTATGACCTGGTTTCCAAAGCTTAGTGGTTCGTAAAATAATTGTGAAGTAAATCGCCAAGGCAGGGAATTACAGCTAATTTTATTAAATTGCAGACTTATTGCTCAATTAAAGCCATTGGAATTGTGTTGCCGCTTTTGTAAGTAGAAATAATTGATTTGATAGGTTTTTGGAGATATTTTTTCAGTAAGTACCTCATATTATTGATTTTCAAATTCATATCAAAACTATCTATATAATACAATTCCCCATCAGTTATTCATGTAAACGTGGATCCTTTTTTATAAGGAAATGGCGTTTTACTTTGAAAAAAAAAATACTTTTAATATACACCATTATTTTTGGTGTTACTCATGTCTATATGGTGCGGAAGTATTTTAATACAACTATTTACATCCACACTTAATATAATAAATGGGAATGTATGTCTATATGTTTTTCTTTCGTTCATGGCAAAACGGCTAGATTTAGTTGAAATTTGGTATGTAGATAAATTATACCTTGTATTAAAACATACTTTTTTCCCTTTTTGTCCCGGGAACAGGAAAAACGCGGGTAAAAGTACTAGTAATAATATATATGATGAAGAGAGATACAACGCATTAGGTGTACCTAGTTATACTGAGGTCAATATCATTTGTTTCATGATGGCACATTCTTAGGTATTGACAAGAAAAACTCCAAGAGTATTAGAATAACTTCGTATATTCGTTTAACACATATTTTAAAAATGTTAACAATGTTGACGTTTGCTATAACAACTAACAAAAGTGCACAATTGTTTCGAATTTAAATTCAAAGGGAATATTTCTATCAAAGTAGGTTACATTGTGATAAATTGGGAATTTTATTTTTATTTAATATATTATATTTTTACATTGTTATTAAAAAATCAGATAGAGCATTCATGAGAAAGGTTTATGTGTATAAAACAAGCATTAATGCGGGTAAAACCAGGCTAGCTAGTTTTACAATTATATTAACTATTTTGATTATTATTTTTGTCTTTACGAGTCGATATAGTATGAGTAAAACACGATTACATCATTACAAGGGCCTATTATATAATCTGTGGTCAACTCCGGAAATATTGACTATTACGATTCAGATGATTACACGCTATTGCTTGCAAAACGCTTGGCCGTTTATGAGCTGTTTTATTCTATTTTTTAGTTGGGTTTTGTATGTATCTAAAACATTATCTGTTATCGTCAATATATTTTTTATTTATTTAAATCTAAAAATTTTGATTAATTGGCCTTATTATAGATGATATAGAACTAATTAGTACCAGGAAACCATAAGCTAATAGAAAGATGAAAAGGACGTGGTTATCATACTATTTAAGTGAAGGAATCTAATTAAGCAACTGAGCTTAATCCCTCGTAAATGTCTAGTTGAAATAACACTTATTTTCAATATAGTATCTGCATTTCAAATTATTTTGAATGATAATATAATAAGTGATTTTCTTTATGCGTTAACTACAAACCATCTTTAAAAAGAAATTCTAAATAAAACCTTATTTTGAGATTCTTTGCAAAAATTTCCACAGAGCAAAAATATTTTAACCAAGAATAAAATAATTAAAGGATAATTCGTTAACTTAGACATGATACTTTAAAACAGAGTTATTTACGATTATCTGGACTTTAAGGTAATTTTCTAAATAAGTTAAGTTACCTTTTAACTAGTATCAAAACTAAACGTAACTCAGTCACTAAGTTCATACTTAACACTTTCAAGTCGATGCTAAGTGACCACAAACGGAACTTAACCAACGCTGCTCAGATACGCTCCGAATAATCGGTAAATTATCTCGATTTATCTGTCACTCCACAGATTATCGTTATGTAAAACCGATTACAATTAGTTAATTGACTTTATAGCTTTATGTTTGTAAAGATTTGTTATAGACTAGTTTTCAATTTATTTGGTTTTTCAGTTAAAGAAAGGAACTTATTGCAAAAAAGACTTTTTTTAAAATTTAAGAAGATTTAAGATAGATTGTAAAAGTTTATGATCAATGTTGCACTGGCCGGTTTCATTTATATCGATGAATATCGATTCTGTAACGACTCGAAAAAAAAACTTAAAAAGAGATAAAAAAAACATCGAAGCGGACGTTCCTATTTCAAATAACTGTCAAATTATTGGCGCTAAAATAACAAAGAAGAGGCCGATTCACAGCTATTGTCTCAATTACAGTCCGCACTTCCTTTCCTGACCGCAAAAAATCATTCCGGGAGGTCTAACACGCGCCAGGATGAGCAAAAAATAGCCAATAATTGTTATGTAACAGATAATTGAGAGTAATTTATGGATTTTGCCATGACGCATTGGCGACACCACATGGAACAAGATAAAGTAAAAAAACTAAAACCCCACTACGACAAAAAACGACGCTGAAAAAGTATAAAAGTACCCCATGAATACAGGTAAAGTCACAAGCAAATGCTAGTAATATATATATATTCGAAATGTACAAGTGAAGCGCTTTAAAATGATACCAAACACGGCATATCTAGCTTAACTTTATTTTTTTACTCTGTATATTTTGTCCGCTAGAGGGCGCCACATTGAATTTGGTGAAAATCTATATAGCCTATAACCAGCGGACAATTAAGACGCTTCTAATGATATGTCATTTGTCGAATTCTGATTAGTGGTTTAGAAGTTACGAGGGAACAGATGAACATACATACATACATACATACATACATACATAGCCTGTCAAAATCATAACCCTCCTTTGGCTTTGCCGTAGTCGGGTAAAAAGGTTTTAATGCCGGTTTAACCAAATTTCTACAGATAACTGATTAAATTGCGTAGTTTTAAATTTACAAGATGATAGTTCGTTTTTATAATTATTTGAAAAATAATATAAATATCTACATTAATTTTTACTATTTATATGAATAATTGACAGAAATTTAATGCACTATAGAACATAACTTACTTTCATCATCAGACTATTGGTACCCTTTAAAATGTGAAATAATATTATAATCTGTCAAAAATCAACCTTTTTTTACATAATTTTGTTCAGCTACTTTCCTCTGATGTTTACTTTGCCGACCTCAATCAGGCTACCTATAATCTATATTTTTAAGAAAAAAAAGTCCAATTTGTACGCGACGCTCGGGGTGACAAAATTTAGAGCAGGGGCCACGGGAAGGGAAAAAAAAAAAAACAAAAGGATCTTAAAAAAAAAATTAGTGAGACACGCAATGTTGCCACTTTTTCGAGACACAGATAAGCTTGTTTATTTTTATTCTGTTTTCACCAAAGATACGTTTTACATACATCAAGTGATTTATCGTTCGAGATTGCGTTTCGAGTTTTAACAACTGTCTGGATGTTTTAAATTTTGTAATCGAATAGGAATTTCTCTTGATTTTTTGTTATCATCATCCGTTACATATATAATATTATAGAATTATGATTCTTATAGTTTGCTTATGGGAAAATATTTTACCTAATAATGACTTATTGTTGTTCTTTCATTACACAATAAGTATACTTTGAAAACGTGTTCTGAAATCTTTAATGCATATAGGTACAACCAATAGTGGTTTACTTACTATGTTATTTTTTTATAGATCGCGAACGAATTTATAATATATGTTAACAAAAATATACAAATCTAGAATAGA
>JADANM010006230.1:4373839-4384636 GCA_026213755.1 Eurema hecabe | reverse complement strand
TTAAAATAAAACTTTGCAATCAACTTTGTTTTATTTACCAAATAGAATAGAACCTTAAACTGAAAATTACCAGTATCTAACTTTATATATAAGCTCTTGTTTTTTTAGTACTTAAGAACTTAGAAAATCCTTATTGCTTTCCTTAAACTGTTGATAGCCAAAATTTTGTTTAATTATTCTCTTAATTTGTGTAGTCATTGAATTATTTAACTATATAAATTTCTGAAATAATAGTTAAAGCTCATATTAATATTTACAAAAGGTTATTTACTGATTAATACGTTTCAGTTGATCCTGGAGTGTTCTAGGTCAATAGAATTTAAATGCCTTCTAAATTTGCGAACTAGGTATAGAAATCGATTTTAAATAGGCTAAAAGTTTTGGTCTTTTCTTTCTCTGGTGAGATTTAACAGACCTTAGTATTCTATAAAAATATTAACTTGATATTTTTTCACATATGTGAGAAAGATCATCTTAAGAGACACGATAGGGATAACTTAGAGCGCTCAAATAATTTTTCTTTCGATTTCTATACTCGTAAATATTTTATAATTATTTATAGTGTTACCAATATTTAAAACTCGATCAATAACGTTTGGTTGCTAATTATTCGCAATCGCCAGAATATAGGGTTTATTTAGCTATTATATTATATGACATATTAGCAATATGTCATTCCAGCCTCGTGGTATCAAGAAAGGTAAATAGTACAACTATAAGGAAGCAGTAATATGTAAAATATTTAAGGAAGAATAGTATACGATTTCCTACCAATGTTGTTAGAGTATGAATCCGGCCAAACCAATGTCAAACCAATAGTAGAAGAAATCTCATTTAGAGACGGGACATAAGATGACGTAGAAATGATGATCAAGATGACAAAATAAAAACATAAGATAAAGAGTTCCCAAAAATGAAAACGTCACGGTAATTTGTAATCCTTAGATTATTTTTTACAGAAATGACGTTCTCATGTCTATGAAGGTATCATTTAAATTTCAATCAAAACCTGCGATCAACCGTAAAATAAACAAGATTTATGATCATAAGCAGCACACCAATATAACAATTGTATGAAAAATAATTGATTCTTTATATAAACATGTTTATTTTCTTTCATCTTCTTTTAACACAGTTTTTAGGTTAGTTAATTCGTACTTTTGATATCTATACAAATTCTACATTTACAAAATATACTCGCTTTATTTTAGGTACAATCGCAATAGACGTTGCAACCACGATTCCACATAATGTAAGAGGAATTCTCAACAGAACCAACGTCAGCGAAGTGAATAATATTCTTAATGAAAGCAGACGAATTTTAGGCGGGGAAGAAGCGAAGACTTCAAGACCGTATATGGTAAGTATTGGCTATGTCGATAAAAAACAGGTAATACAAATAATCTTAATGGTAAATTATAGACTATTCTTTAAGGTTAAGAACAATATTGTTGATATTTTATAACTGATAGATTCGTTTATATTTACAATTTCTGGAAAATCTTGAAAAGATTATTTATTATTTAAAATGGCCTTATGCCTTTTATTTCTTTTCAGGGCAGAGTGTAATCCAAACATTACATATCATGATAACGTGTTTAGTTGTTCTTAAGTTTTGATGAGTTTTAACAATTCCGCCTGGAGCAATATTGCACTTAAAACATACCTGTTCTCAAATCCAAATATAGAAATAGGATATTAAATTTTAGGTGTACCTGAAGTTACCATCAAACAATCCCAGATACAAGGATTTCAGAAGATGGGTTTGCGGAGGAGTCATCATTCACGATGAGTACATTCTGACGTCAGCTGCTTGCATTGAAGATGCTAGACACTTCTATGTTGTGTCGGGAACTTTTAGGTGTGTTAATCGTTCTTTTTAAAGAATATCTAGAAATCTATAAAGAGGCTATGATTCATATTGATAGTGCATTAGAAGTTGAATGTAGAATGGTTGGTTTTTAGACGTTTGTTTTAAACATATATCTTGATGCTTTCATAAACTTCACGTAAGATATATTTCTCTTAAATAACGGAGAACATATTTCAATTTTTTATTACAAACCTCACATCATAGCTTTATCTATTACAAAGAAATTGAATTATTTTCACTATAGATATAGCGAGGATGACGACAAATTCAATAATCTATGTATTAAAAATGGAGCTAAAAAAGCTGTTTGGAAATGTGTGCCAAGAAGTAAGTGAACTATATTATTTTGGTTATAAGTTTCTTACCACGGGTAACTTAAATAATTCAAAATATATACCATTCTCTTATTTTACATAACAATTTTTTTGCTTATAATATTATCGGGCAAGGGCAAAAAAGTATAAGGTACAAGTAAAAGGTACCCGTGATAAGAAACTATGAGAGTTTCTTGCCAGTTCTTCTCTGTAGAAACTGCCTTCCGAACCGGTGGTAAATGTTTTGTAATACCATGACGATTCAAAAGTGTTACTAAATGTAGCCTAATTGAATAAAGCTATTTAGCTAGCTAAGTTTTGACTTTGACTTTGTATCAATATCTTTATACCTATAGGTGTTAGATGAGATACCAAAAGATTGATATTCTTCGTTAATTCTTCGTCGTCGGTTCTTAAACATATATACTTAGTCCTAAAATAAAGATACATTTAGATTACGTATTCGACGGCCACGAGAACGACAATATCAGATGGATGAACAATGACATAGCGATTGTCAAAGTTGAAGACGACTTTGACTTCAACCGACGCGTGCGAGGTTGCGACTTCGTTCCCAAACCCATATGTTACAACAACCAGAGCAGTCGGTTGGAGCAACCGGGCACTGTCGCTTCTATCGCCGGTTGGGGAAGCACGGATAAGTATAACGATGTAGGTTTTGTGACCTTTTTGTTCATAATAGGAGGTATAAGAACAAGCTATCCGATAGGAGTGGTTATAATCGTACAAATACAATAAGTAATAATAGCCCAGTAGAATGATACAGATTTGTTACAGTAAATTGTGATAGAGCGAGACTAAATAGTATTATTTGGTCATTTAGATAGTTTAGGTTTCTTTTGTTAACCAGAATAGAACAATCAGCTTATAGAAACTTAATTTATAATTGGTATTAAATTTTCTTCAATATTTCACTGATGACAAGATGTTAAAATATATTCTCTACACGTGTACTTGCACAGGGTTGAAAGCCCTACGTATTTGCCATATTAAAATATAAAATATATTACTTGCAAATAACTTCAGCAAAATGTAGTACCTTGATCGTGAAAAAGTAGCAGATATTTTCAAAAAAACTTTACAATTTAAATAATAATAAGGACCGAAACAAATTAAACAATATTTCAGTGGGTAAATCAGCGTAGTAGATCAGTATCACAAGACCTTCTACAATCTGAAGTCATGATAGTTCAAAAATCGCGATGCAAGAACCGTTGGGGACCGAGATACCACAATATCATTGACAATTACATGATTTGCACTAAAGATAACCTCCCTGAGTTGAGTGAGGCGTGTCGGGTGAGTTTTTCTTTCTAAAAGACTAACTGTTCTTGTCTGTAGAAACTAAACTGCTTGATGTAGTCATATACAGTATGTTACAGAACAAGTGTCCGATCGTTCCATCCATCGATTGTAAGAGGTTTTCGGATATATGTATAGTTGACTAACTAGTGTAGTTCTCGTTCCCGGGGGAATACCGAGATGAAAAGTATCTATGTGTTAATCCAGAAAATCACCTATCTACAAACCAAAATTCAACTAAATCGGTTCAGCTGTTTTTGTTTGAAAGCATAACAAACATACGTCCATACATTATCACAATCTTTCACACTTTTAATATTAGTAGGATTTACAATACAATGATGATTGTAGATGTTGCTCAATGTATTTCAGACAATTCAACATAAATTTAAATGAATATGAATGTTAAGTACCATTCTTAAAAATATATCTAATGATAGAACACGAACTTAGAGAATCAGTTTCCTATCCCTAGTTACATTAAACTATCCCTAGTTTTTTTTGCACCTATCTTTTGTGTCTTTCAACTTACAATGAAAACTTTCCTACCCCTATAGCTTACTACATATAATACATTTAATTGAATAAATATAGTAAATATATTTTGGTACAACACAAATAAAACTTAACAATTTAAGACTAAATGTTTTTTCTTCCTTTTCCGTATTACTCAAGTTGTCTTTCAGAACTTGCTAGTTAGGAAATAAGGCTGCCTCTTGTACATTATTACTTGTGGATTTTTATATTGTTGTCGGTTTAATGTGTTATAAATAAATAAACGATTGTAGGAGAAATACGCAGATTGTGTTGAAATAATGTATTCCGGTGAGATGGACAATGACGAGGGGAGGCGATCTAACATGAACGAGAGCTTGCATTCTGCGAGACACCTCCAGCACAGGCGCATGAGCGGCAGCGGGGGCTTCTGTGAGGTATATCTTGATCATTTATTATTTAATAAAAATATGTATATTTCTCTCTATGACAAATAAGTTAGTGAACGATGAGATTTCTTTGATATTTTGGAATTATTAAATTTTATAAAGTTAAATATAAAATACTAACTATATATATATATTCATTATAACTCAGATCATATTTATCTTAGTCTAAGGAAGTGGTGAGACGAGCTGGACGTGCTCCTGATGGTAAGAGAAACACCAGCCCATAATAAATGCAGCAGCAGTGCTACCTAGAACTTTGCTTAACATTTTTGGACATTGTTTTTACAGCCAATATCAACACCATTATTACAAATGATAAAAGTCTTCTAACAAGTAACTAAACTGCTCTGCAATAACGTTTTCTTTCATTCTTATTTTCTTTCTTTCCCTTTCTTCCTCCAAATAAACTAAATCCACATCTCAACATAGAGAATCACTATCCATAACATATCGTAGAACGACCACGGAGGTCCGCTAGTGCACGGCTACGGGTCCAACTCGGTGGTCATCGGCGTGATATCCGCGTGCCTGGTCAAGGAGCGCACCAACCGCTGCCACGGGCCCTTCCTCTACACCAGCGTCTACAAGAACAGGGTGCTCATCAACTGCGCCATTTATAAGGACGTCAAGTAATTTATTTATTTAAGCTTTTATTTTTTTATTGAGGGCGATATCTGATGCTAAAAAAACCACCTTACAAGTTTGTTTGTTGAAAGCTTCTTCCTTAAGAATATCCTACAAATATTGTAAATGTGTAAGTTTGTGAGAAAATATTATGTATGTATGTATATTATTCTTTCACGCAAAAACGGCTTCACCAATTTAGTTTCAATTTGGGTTTTTTTTAAGTTAAGAAAAATAATTATAACAATAATAAAAGAAAATATTTAAATTTGAGATTCCTATAATTTAATGTGTTTTTCAGAGGTGACTGTTCGAAACTATTCCGAGCATCTGAAACTCATATAGAGGAAACCATAAGTTGGAACGATCATCCTGACGGGTAAATAGAATAAAAAAGACAATTTTTTTTTAATAATATTCAGAGTTAACTTATTTGGAAGAAGTTTTTATATTTTTATAAGGAGTAGAACCATTCGATAAGGCCGAAAAGAAAATCTTACCAAATAATTTAAGATTGAAACTAGGATAGTTAATTGTGTATTGTCAAAAGACTTTTTTAGTATGTGTGAGTGAAAGTTCCTATGCTCGATTATCTCAGTCTATATTCCCGGTTTTGTCATTATACCGCATTGTTTATCGTTTTAAATGATAAAAATGCAGCTTTATGTTCGAAAAACTTCCAGGAATCAATGACCAAATTAAAAATATACCAGTATTAAAATATTCTACGTATTAGACATAAAAACTCTCAATAAAAAAACAAAAGTTCATATTACAATAAATTTCAGTCCAGCTAAAAACGAAATAGCCAAATCAAGACGCAATAAAGAAGAAATGAAGCTAAATAATAAAACAGAAGAAATAAAAATTATACCGACTCCAATTGACAAGGTGATGCAACATGGCGGAGTCGTTTTGAGAGCTTCGGAAGATTTGTATATGAATTATACGAAACAATAAATATATGCAATGTGATTGAGTTTCTTTTAATTCTTACCTTTTGATTAAATATTTCTGGCAAAAGGTTCTACTAGTCCTAGTTATATATAGTTTGTAAGATATGTATTTATTCATGTCTGCTTGTTGCTCTTTCGTGAAACAAAGAGAGCATACATGTTGATTTGTCCCAGTATTGATACAAGAACGAAAATTTTACAAAGCTATTTTTTAATGTGAAGGCCAGATTATAATTAACAGAATATAATTAATTTTAGCGATCGAATTCGTAAAGATTAGTACAATTAACTTGGGGAAATAAATTTATTCTTATGATCATTGTATTTCAATATAATTTTTTTTTTTTAAGTAAAAATAAATTATTTAATTCCACTGAACTAGTAACGAAAAAATGTAAATGATTTTTAAGAGCATCTTTTTATCCAGGTTCATAATAACGAAGATTAAAAAAATAGATTTTGTAGCTGAAAAAAATAATTATTCCATTATCATTTCATAAATTTAACTTTACAATTTCCTGTACCTACACTTATTTGAGACATGAAATTTTAATTGAATAAAAATAATTAAAAAATCATATTTACGTGCAAGGCATATAATTGGAACAAATATCTATATGATTGAAGTTTCTTTTTCACATTCCGTTTACACAATATGATCCGATTTATTTATATTTGTATTATATCTTTATGTATTTTCTGTAAGTATACATTTTTAATATTCCGTTAAAGGACAATACGTCTGATCAATTTAATTTTCACTTTTATGAATTTTTAACAACACAGCAATCTTTAGAACTAATCTTTTAAGTAACAATTACACTTATTTAAGTATTTTTCAATCTATAGATGTTAAAGCTATAGAAGTTGCTACGACCATCCCCCCAGAGGTAACGAAAATATTGAATTCTAATGAAACTCGAAGAATAATTAACGGTGATGAAGTTACTGAAGGAAGACCTTATATGGTAAGTTTGATAATTTGTAATGATCTTATACATTAGGCGATCTGCTGTGATAGCAAATAAAGAAAAAATCTTAAGGCTCATGTTATTTGTGAGAAAACTTTAACTATGGAAGATATAAGCAACATAAACCTTAGAGTTAAGAAAGCTCCGACTTTGTAGGTATACATGTATCAACGGTGTAGTTTAAATCATATAAAAGACCTCGAGTTTATTATTTCTATGATTCCTTACTAGTACAAAAATTTATTCTCTTCAAAATTGTTTCCTCGATCCAAGGTAGAAACCACTATTTTTCAGACTACACAATTATATACACTAATAAGTGTAATTGTAATAATCTATGTAACACAACCAAGACCAAAATCATTCATAAAATCCCATTGAAACAGGTATACCTAAAACTACCAAGAAGTAACAAGAAAAAGCCTAACTATCGTACCTGGCTCTGCGGTGGCGTCATCATACATGAAGAGTATATCCTCACCTCTGCGGCTTGTATCGAAGACGCTGAACATTTCTACATCGTGTCTGGATCATATAAGTGAGATGTTTTCACTATAATATTGATTACTTGATTTAATTTTGTATAAGGGTTTTAGTTGTTTAAAAGACCATCATGTTATGTGCCAATTATGTTGGAAATATCAATAAAATTTGGGCTCATATTATTGGGAATACATTTATTTAAATTTTCAACATATCAGGATCAAATATAAGATATGTTTTTTATATATTTGAAGGTATTCTGATGAAGATGATCGTTACAATAATCCATGCATCAAAAATGGTGCCAAAAAAGCAATATGGAAGTGTGTCCCCAAAAGTAAGTTAAGTTCTAACTGGCGTTGATTAAAAGGTCTTTTTACGTAGTTTTATTTAACCAATGACAATAAGCAATTTTTTAAATTTTTATAAATCAATTGATAAGTAAGACGACTTATTAAGCAGGATTTAGTTAGTACTATCTACTACCCTTTAAAGCCAAGGGACGAAAAAAATAAACCTTTAAGCGTGAATGATTATTATTAATTATACTTGCAATGTTTACAGACAGATTCTTGCCACTGACAAATGCATAACTGACGACTAAAAATCATTTTTATATTAAACTCTCATGACATAACCGAAAAAGTAACTTCATGCACTTTGCTTGGCTTATATAAATAGGTATATTATTTAACCACAGCCGAAACTGTTTTAATAGAATTCCTCTTTCAGATTACGTATTTGACGGTCACGAAAATGATAACATAAGATGGATGAACAATGACATTGCAGTAGTTAAGATAGAGGATGGGTTCGACTTCAACAGGCGTATAAGGGGATGTGATTTCGTACCGAAACCCATTTGTTATAATAACCAGAGCCATACGCTTGAGAACCCGGGTAATATTGTGACGATTGCTGGTTGGGGAACCACTTCCAGGTATAATGAGGTAAGTTATTTTACTTTTAAGAAGTATTGGAACTGGCATAGATGTTAAGAGAAACTTGCATTTGTATAATAATTTTTAACAAAAATAAAAACTGAAACGCAAAAAATGAATTTACTTGTGACTTGTACTTGTACTTTAACAAAGTAATACGTATTTTCATTTAGAATAAAAGACTTCTTAAATATTTATTTTATGTTTATGAAGCTGGTCCTAAGTAGAATAATACATAACTTTTTATTTATTCTTAAAATATAAATTAAGTTATTTCCTCTTTGATCAAGTGGATAGACCACGATGAAAATCGGAATTTTTTGAGCCGTTTAAAAAAGCTTTCAAAATTAATTATGTATCATACATTCAAATATCTACTGTATTCGAACCCCAACTTTTTTTTTCATCAATGATCTCTCTTATAAAAAAGTTATAAAAACTTTTGTCTCCAAACTAACCTTAACTAATCTAATATCTAGTTAAAACATTATATTTTAGTGGGTGAACAGAAGGAAGGAAAATCAGCAGAACCTTCTAGAATCCCACGTAGAGATCATCCCGAAGAACCGCTGCAAGCGGCGCTGGGGGGCGCGCTACCACAACATCATCGACAACTACATGATCTGCACCAAGGACATCGGACAGACCATGTCGGAAATCTGTAACGTATGGATCCATTGTTTGTCTTTTATCGTATTCTTCTTCAATAACCTTTATTACTTCTGTCTCAGAGAATAAAGAGTTATGATTCGTTTCTTTGTTTTATTATCTAAGTTAGTCAAGGGCTAAAGTCTTTATTCAGCTAGGCAATATATACCTAGTAACACTTTTGAATCGTCATGGTATTACAAAACATTAACCACAGGTTCGGAAGACAGTTTCTACAGAGAAGATGAAGCAATAAATATAATCTAAGCATTCATGCAAAAACTTTAATTCTTTGTTCAGATTTAAGGAAGGATTACTTCAAGACTATTACTTCAACTGCTTTCTCTTGTGCTGTGATTTGTGTTCTGTGGTTAATGTTCAACAATGAGTTTTTACCATTCTTCTTCTCTCATTCATTTGAATATTTTATCGTTTTGGACCTTTGCACATCTGTATTTGTTTTAAAATTATCTGTATGTTACCTATTCTCGCCTGAAACACTGAGTAGATTTGTATGCAATAATAATATAAACTTAGAAAAGACATATATTACCTTCTATTGTGAGTACATATAAAGGGTACTACTAGGTTACTTATCAAAATGTTTTATAATCAAAATCGTGTTAAGCACGCCACAACTAGTAGATACATTAGGTAAAATAGAGAAAACTTCATAAAATTACAGGAGAAATACGTAGACTGTCAAGATATAAACTACTCGGATGACGAGGACATGAGACGCGACATTCGGCCACAAACTGAGAAGGTTCCCACTAACTTGGTGATGCATTCAGCGAGAGATCACATTGAAATGAGAGGCAATGATACAAGGCGATACATGTCGCAAGCTGAAGGTGGATTTTGTGAGGTATTTACCTTTCTATTATATTTTTATAACTTTTAATTATTGATGACCTTGTCTGAGTATACTTTTTAAGATACCAATAGATAAGAAATGAATTCAGAGAATTATAAATTATTATTTCAAATTAAATTTTAAAGCGGCAAACATCGGTGTCAAAATATGATCTGCAAATCCGTTAATAGGGGTGATCGTGAAACGCGCCTCTACTGATATCTGACTGACTGCGCAGATACAACGCGTATACGCGCAGTAGACGCACGTAGCTTTTGCGTTTTGATCAGAGACTCCTCTTCTTAAGCTGCTAAATCTATTGTATCCATTTACGAGTGAAAAAATACCAGTTACACATAACGTAACTTAAGGTAAATTTAAATTGGCCTCACTAACGTAAATTTAAATAGGCTAATATCTTATATTATAAGAAGTTATACAGTAAGTTAGTACAGATTTAGATCTCACTTCTTTTGTCGTTGAAAGCAACAACCAAGGCATTTATCATACTATTGAACTTGGCTCTCGTTTCACATTTATGTTTTGGATTGCATTTTTAAACGCACTTATGCATGTAAAACCTACACATAAACCTTCTTCTTGAATTATTTAATAAAAATTACCACATGACAATCGGTTGCGTAGTAGAAGATTTAGGCATACATAGGGATTAGGAACATAAAGAAGGAAGCGACATGGTTGTATACTATAATAATAATAATAATAATATAAATAGAACGATCACGGCGGTCCCCTAATCTACGGCGACGGTGTGAACGCAGTAGTCATCGGGGTGATATCGGCGTGTCTCGTCAAAGAAAGATCTAACAAATGCTACGGGCCCTTCCTCTACACCAGCGTGTA
>JADANM010006230.1:4352164-4365756 GCA_026213755.1 Eurema hecabe | reverse complement strand
ATCATCATAATTTCATACTGATCTTGAAACGTTACTGCGTAAATAAATGAAATTGGCTGGAAGATTGGATTTTTCATTTCCTATACTTATTAAATGTAAATTGAGCATATAATTAAAAATCCGTTGTTGTAAGAAATATATTGCCTTTTGTATTAATTTTAGGTTTAAAATGGCGGCTTTCGCCTTGTCGTTATGTTTTTTGTTTGTGGGTAAGTTAAGTTTTGATAAATACGTTATGACATTTTAACTAATTTCCCAGGAATAATAAATAATTAGCAAATGAAACGATATAAGAAAACTTTAAACATAAGTACATTCATTAAAAAAATTATCTTGCATTGTTTGTAATTTTATTAATTTACAAATCAATCGAACCACTACTTCTTTTCATTTAATTTCTCAAAGTTGTATATACAAATTTAAATTAAAATAAAAATGTTACCTATATTGCTCGACTAAGTATTATTAATATTAAATGACTATTATATTGATAAGGCGTAGTTACTCATCATGTTTATTTTATGTTTTTATTGTTCATGTAATGAGAAATAAATAAATAAAAACATCAACTTTAGGTTCCGTTCTATCAAATACGTCCCAATCTCCACATCACTCGTCCCAAAAGCACACCAAACTTGATGGTCATAACCATACCTCGAGCGTTAACGCATCAGGGAATGATATCGAGGAAATCGCTGACGAAGGGTGGGAGTATGAGAATACCACTTACGTAGATACTAGAAGAATCCTGTATAGTAAGAAAGTTGCGATTGGCAAGCGACCGTATATGGTAATTATAAAATGCAATAATATAATAAAAAGGGTTTATACGTATTTATAAATATTTAAGTCGATTAAAAATACTTTAATCAGATAGAACATTAAACTATATGATTAAAATACCACACAAATAGTTGAAAAATATTGAAAAAGAAAAGAGAATAATATTTAAAAAGTAAAAACGTTCTCTAAATCTATAAGTACACAATACATTTATTTTAGTGACTTACTTTAACATCAGTAAAAAATAAACATTTTAATATTCGTCTAAACGAAAACACAATCAGATAAATCCGTAAAACGTCTTGCAAGTTGACTCGGAAATCAGTCTAAAAAATAAATTTTCTGCACACCTCTTACCATGAGGCTATATAAATAAATATAAATAATAAACATATATAAAAAACAGACATACTATATGTATAGTATGTTCTCTATACCAGGTATACTTACAACTAACAAAAGAATCAGCAAAAGCTCATAAATATCGGGGCTGGCTCTGTGGTGGGGTGATCGTGCACTCCTCATATGTGCTGACGTCAGCTGCTTGCGTGGAAGACGCTGACCACTTCTACATCGTCTCCGGGACCACCAAGTTTGTGGACAGCTTTGACTATAAGAGTGACGATTGCGTGTGCAAACATCGCAGGAAGGTCGTTTGGAAGTGCATTCCTAAGAGTAAGTATTACAAACTTAAGGGAACTTGATTGATTTCATTGATTCAATAGTCATTTACTTTCAGAAGACATGTATTAGTTCATTTTTCTAAAAGGCTGTCTACCTACTAAAGAGCTGTCAAGCTCCGAAGGTGTTCATGAGCAGCGATTAACACGTTTCACGGGTCCTCGACTACTTGTTTGCCCCCAAATTTTTTATGTTTTTCTATTACTTCGGAATAAAAAAAATGAATTATTATTATCTTAAGTATGTTTAATATAAATCTTCGAAGTATAAAGGCAAGAACTACTTTGAGTTATAATCCGGCATATAATAGTGCTCTATAAGAGGTTTATCATTTCAGATTATAAGTTCGACTTCCAAGACAGCATAAAATGGTCGGCTAATGACATCGCAATAGTCCGGGTGGACAAGCCATTCAAATTAGGGGTAGTTGAGAAAGGATGCGAATTCGCCACTGATCTCACGTGCTATAATAACGTCAGTAGGGAGTTGGAGAAATCTGGTACTAAAGGGTTCATCGCTGGATGGGGTAGTGGCAACCAGTTTAGAGAGGTGAGAAAAATAGTATTTACTATAATCTGAAAATTGTTATTTGTTGGTTTGAAGCTCTTGTATTTGTGTTAGGTTTAATTCTGAGTTAGATAGCAGGAATTTCTTCGGAAAACAAACAATCGTGAGTTATGTAGATTGTAACGAAAAGTGTAAAAAAAACCAAGAATAACATAGATGTTATTCTTGGTTTTTTTTTACACTTTACGTAACGTAGACGTTTAAAGCAATTTTCTCTAAATATGTGGACTTCGCTCTACACTATAGAACTACAATTACAAAGCACGATCTTATTATTATCTTCTTATCTGTCTATAATCGATGATGTATAAATATTTTAGGGGGTATACCGCCGAGACACTGTGCACATACCGGAAAATTCAAAGTTCCTTCAAGAAGCGAAAGTTTGCATCATGGACAACGAGCAATGCGCCAAGAAGTGGGCTCAGAGGTTCCGGAACATCATCACTCAGTACATGATCTGTACCAAGGACGTTATGAAGCGATTGAGCGAAATTTGTGACGTATGTCTTAAGTACCTACATATTAATTTGGTAGGGAACATGCTTAAAGTATAAGCAGCTTAAATGACGCCTGCAGTTTTAAAATACAAGAAAGTTTAGACAATTAGGTACCTATACGGAAATTACAGCACAGTAATATAATATAGTCAGTCAGTCATTTCTATAACGGGGTATTTAATTTCAAATCATATGCTTTACCCTTAATATTTAAGAGCTAAAATACCGTCATTACACATTTCATAATGGCTACATAATCTTAAATAAATCTCCTACAGAAAAAATACGCCAATTGCACTGACGTAGAAACCAGGCGCCATGAAGAAGATGCCCAAGATCTGCAGTCTGTTAGAGTGGACCTAGGGAGGCATCTGCGAGATCCTGATGACTATACAGCAAGGAGATCGAATAAGCAAGGAGGTTTTTGTGAGGTATATACTAATATATAGATTAAAAAATCCTTCAATCGTATAGGGGTTGTTGTTGTTATTTATTAGGTACAAAAATCTAGTATTAAGTAGTATACGAGTGAACATCAAAGGTAATCAAAATCGTAACTCTAGGCACCTACTCAAATATGTCTAAAAAAGGCCTTAAACTTAACACTTCAAAAAACCAAGTACGACTGTACAATTATACCAAGTACCTAATAGCTATTTCTGAAATTTTTATTATAAATATCTTTCAGAACGACCATGGAGGTCCACTCCTAGTAAAATACCAAGGCAAAGAGCGCGTGGTTGGAGTAATTTCAGCGTGTAAAATCGACCCTAAAACTCACAGTTGCCACGGACCTTTCCTTTATACCAGTGTTTTTAGGAATAGGCAATTCATATCTTGCGCAATTAATAAGGATATTGAGTAAGTGTAACGTATTGTTATTTGCTACGGCTTTTTGATGAATCAATTGATGGCAACTGTCGGCAATTTCTAGGATGGTTGATGACATCCTTATGTATCCTATTTGATAAAAAGACCTTATAGCCTTTCCTCTAGGCTTGGACGCCTTATCAGCTAATTTTCTATCAACTACACATTCTGGGTGCAGCGTAATTTATGTATTATACTTCCAACATATTATACATATTAAAAACTGAGATATTACAGCTCTTCTTGGTGTTTATAAAGATGTTACTGTTTTCAGAGAAAACTGTCGGCGAGTTTTCCGCACTGGTATTACCCACGAAGAGTGGGATGTCAATTGGGATAGTGTTGATGAGTGAGCTTTTATTTATTTTGAAGTATTTAATTTTGGACATTAATTGGCCTTAAGCATACTTAATAAAAATACTTTGATTTTTTTTAGTGATGGAAACGACAGGGCAGACGATGACAGGTACTGAATTTGTTTTTTTTTACAATGGTATGAAAATTAAAGTACCTAACAAAATAAGCACGTTATTTTTTTCTTTTATAGCGATGACGACAGAGATTCTTTAAGAGATGAAAGGTATGGTATTGTTTTAAATATGTATTATTTACAAATAAGGCATAAAGGTAGATCAGAACATTCCAAAATTCAATTTTCTGATTCAAAAACATAGGTTGTACCTATTATATAAATGCTAATTAACTAATTAATGAAACAAAAAACAATAACATTTAAATTTAGCTCAAAGAAAAAAGCAGAAAAGACCAAAAACTCGGACGAATCAAGCGTTGAAGCTCAAACATCGAAACCCAAAGTAAAGAAGGAAGAAAAAGAAAAGCACGGAAAATCCAAGAAGAGAAGTAAGAAAGGAAAACACGGGAAAGGGAAGAGGAGTGGGAATACGCGGGCAAAAGGAGTTTCGTACGAGTCGAGTCGCGATGAAAACGTCAATGAACCGGACGAAGAATAGTTATTAAATCTTGTTCGCTGTAGTTTCTCTTTTTTGTATCTGACACCTTTTTAACAACTGTTTATTAACCCTGTTAACGATTGTTTTTAATTACATCTGACGTCTGACTCATGTCAGTACTAAGTTAAACTTCCTGTAGGGTAATCGCTGTTAAATAATTTCAGTGTTGATGATTATCCCTACTTCTATAATCGATAAATTGTCTATTCAATAAAAAGAGAATTTTTCAATTCGAACCATTGGTTCCTGAGATTAGCGCGTTCAAACAAACAAACAAACAAACTCTTCAGCTTTATATCTTCTATATCTACTTATATAATTCAAAGGTGACTGACTGACTGATATAGTGATCTATCAACGCACAGCCCAAACCACTGGACGGATCGGGCTGAAATTTGCAGTGCAGGTAGATGTTATGACGTAGGTATCCGCTAAGGAATTCCCGAAATTCCTGCGGGAACGGGAATTAGCGGAAAAAATCATTTGTATGAAAAATCTAAGCCGCTTAAGTGAGACGCTTGAAATTTGACATGCAGATACTTTAGGAAACTTAAAGGTTAGTTGCAACAGGATATTGTAAAATTCCCACGGGAACGGGGATAAAAACATTTGTTTGGAAAAATCTAGGAAAAAAGGATTATAAGGGAATCATTACATTTGAATTTGGGAGTCAAAATTTATATGAAAGTCCAAGCGGACGGAGTCGCGGGCAACAGCTAGTATTAGTATATAGATAACGAATTTCCAAATAAAATAGATCGTTACTAGGCAAGTTTTATATTAAACAGGTATTTATCAATAGGTGCACGATTAAAAAAATATACACACGACGTCACACGCTACAATTGACGTATTTGTTAATTAATTTACCTACATTAGTTTTAATAACAGAGCATGGTCGATATTTTGATCAATGTGAAATTAAAGAAACACATTTGACAATTTTCGGGTACTGCACATAATAATATAAGTGGCCGCATCGCATCTTAGTACTTTTAAAGTTTTCGATATATGAATGAAAAAAGATTTAATCATAATAGTCAACGTTAAGCATTATTGCGCATAATGCGGAATAATGCGGATTGTGCATTATCAAAAATTCATGGGTAGGGTAATTAGTGATTTAAAAATTCTTATCTTATAAGATGTTATGGGAGTGTACACTTGGAAATAAGTTATTTAGATATTTAGATATAAACAGGCTTGATGTCGGTGCACTGCAATTAGTGTTGGCATATCCGGCATCAAGCCAGGCAAAATTTTTATTTTGATTTTTAATCGATATATATAAATAATTTGTAATGATTGTAATTTTTTTGATGATCGGGCTGACATTGCTTCAGAGCTAAAAGCCCTAAAAAAAATAAAGATAAAAATAAAAGATGTTATGGCGAACATGGTATGTTTTGGCTTGATATAGCTAAGCTTCGCCTAATCTAAATACTATTTGGTTAAGAACCTCATTGGATAACATTAATCATCATTCCAATAAATAAAACATCACTCAACTAGAAAAATAGAATTTAATTCGTATCAACCTCTACGGCGAATACATCACAACATTTATTCCACAGTATAGAATAGATCTTAAGAATAAAAAACGAAAAGGTGTTAAATAAAATTTATTAAAAAAAATATAAAACAAGAACCATCCATGCGCTGCCCGAACAGTTACAAGTGTATAACAAAGCAACTTATATACATATCATGTGCGTAGAACCTTTGTAGGCAGTTATTGTGTTAACAAAATGTTTAGTCAAAATGCTTGCTGTTCAAATGAAGATTACAACTTGAACCAAATCATCTGTTTATTTATTTTTATATTATCTATGTACCATATTTTTAATCAATCTTCATTTGAACGCGAAACCTAGAAGCTACTTATTATGCTGAATCAACGTAAAATTTCGAAAAATACATTGATATAAAAACTTTAACTAAAAAATATAAATCTTTTACTGAGAGCCCGTCGGCCAAACTCAGTAGCAACTAAACGTCTCAGAGTGAAAATGTTTGAATCACTTAAATATATCATTTACATAATTAATCGACCTTAATACAAATTTTCTATCTCTAATCACCAATGAGACCGTCTTCTAATTTACTATATTATTTACTTATAAAAAAATCAATTAAAACACTTTCACTCCATTACTTTTCGAGTCTTAAATCACCAATCTAATACTGAAAAAGTAAGACAAGTCTATACCAAGTACCAACTTAGATATGTAACCATTAGATCTAAGAGTCGTTACAATCACAAGATAATAGGACATTCTTTAGTTCTAAAATATATCATAGAGTTGGCACGAATCGTGTAAACGGGACTCCAAATTACAAATAAATACGCTTAAAACTAATTAAATCCTTCATCATTTGGAATCCCGCTTAGAGCACCTTAAGTTAAAAAAATATATATATCCATATATATACGCTACGCTAAAATAGCTTCTATAAGACGACATGGAAAAATCCTTAAAATATAATATGCATTGAAAACAAGAGTAGAGATTAAATTCTAAGACTAGAGAATCAAAACATTCATATATTACGTTGTAAATATATTTATTTCACTCTAACAAACGCGCCGGCCTTTCGTGCGACAAGAACAAAAAATAACCTATAAACTTAAAAACGTCGGAACTTCGCTGCAACGGGAATCTGACTAGAAACTATAAATTGAATAATTTTAGTCCAAACAAAGTGACTTTTAGTACATAAATTTTATAAAATAATTTCATTTGCCACACAAAAATCATAAGATATCAATAAAAATAAGTACATCCTTTACCAAAACCGAAAATACCGTTAAATGCAAGCTTTTCCCCTTATAAAATCTCCGAAAAACAACATCAAAACAAAATTTAAGATTAAATAGATTTAAATTGAAAAAATATCACATTCCCATTTCGCTCAACGACAAACAAAGGTGCGGCGAAGGGCCGGCAAATAAAAATGAACCTTAAACCAAATTAGTATCGGAATGCGCAATTCCTTTGCGTGTTCGTAGCAGCGGCTGCGGCTGCGTCTAGTGCACCTGCGTTTAAAAAACTTTAAATTAAAAATTACACATTTTAAATAATGGCAACATAGCAAGCCCCTTTAGGCTATTTAGCGCCAATGGGGCTATCTCCCTTACCGAGCGGCGATATTTTTTAATCCGCTGGCGACAGGTAGCCGATTAGGCTATATATTTTTTTTCAGAAATATTTAGTTAAAAAACATTTTTATGCAGAAAAAAAAAGAAATTTAACACCAACATTCAGTTTCAATAGTTTTTATGTATATATTATAGCATGGATTTTAAAACGTTAACTGTCTCGCAAAATATATAGATATACATTTTATATAGGTACATAATTGTATGTCAAATCCGAGTACTAATTGGCGGGGCTATCTCGGGGCTACACGAGCGCGGGGCGGTTCGACAAAAAAAATATTCTGGTAACTCTGCGCGTATGCGCCGTATTGCCATATTATGCGTTGAACCGTTCACGGTATTCGAAAATTTTAGGATGAAAATTCACTCGTAGGTATAGATTCTATTGAAACTATCTATCAGGCTATCCAGGGGCACGCGGCCGTGCTTTAGTTCGAGAGTATACATACATCGAGTGAACTAGTATATGGACATCCTTACTATATCGTAACTTATATACGTTGTTGATAGTTGATATAAACTTTGATCCCCCTCCCCTTTTCCAGTTAAAAAGTAGTCTATGCCTTTAGACCATCTACCTAATTTCATTACAATCGGTTCACTAGTTTTAGCGTGGAAGCCTTACAGACAGACGAGAGTTACTTTCGCATTTATAATATTAGTAGGGATAGTATACGCAGTGTCAGTCGAGGTTATTGGTAATGTTGTTCTATAGTGTAATCAACTGCACTAGTACATTATGTACTATACCTCAGCGACGGGCGGCTCCGCGGCGGGCGCGAGGGCGGGCTCGGGCGCGGCGTTGGCGGTGTTGTTGTTGGTGTTAGTGTTGTTGGTGCTGTTGTTGGTGTTGTTGGCGCTGTTGGCGCGCGGCGGCGCCGGCTCGACGCTGAGCAGGCGCGGCTTGTCGTCGCCGGGCTCGCCCGAGCCGCCCACGCTCATGGCGGCGAGCGCGTTGATCACGCTCTCCATGCTGGCCGCCGGCGTCGCCTGCGCAGTGTCGCCCTCGCCCTGCACACGCCATTAAAAATAAAAAAGTGTTTATTGCTACTAAAATACAAATTAAAAACATTATAAAATCAACACATACAATCAGAAACGTAGCAAAAGGCGACATCTCAGCTAATGCTATCCTGAGAGCGAAATCTCAGGATAGCGCTGGTTTTCAGATGCCGCCCGCACCCTGAGATGTTATTTGGGGGTAGGGAGAGAAGAGTAGGGAAGAAGCCATTCCCCATTTATGTGACATATATAATAACATGTTCACGATTTATCATCCAATGTATTATATATAAATACTAACCATTAAAATTCAATTTTTAAAACAGTTTTTGGTAGTAATTTCTTGACAAGTTTTCTCAGTTCTAATTTCATTTCAGGTTAGACAATTTGCTACAAATAACGTTTTAACAATTTTTTTGTAAGACGCATAGTTTTCGAGATATCGTGAAGTGTTTTTCAAAATGGCGGCCGAATATCAAGGGTGGCGACCCCACAAACTTCAGGTTAAGCTTCTATTAACCTCCCCCACATATCTTAAAAATAAAATTGCGAGCACTAAGAAATGCAAAGCTCATGTAACATTTCATAGACTAAAATCTCTTTAACTTAGTTCTGAAAACTTTTTAGCTTTGTTTGGACAAATACATAACCCAAATACATTGACTTATAAAAGGGTTGAAAATATTCAATATATCGTCTGGATACCATCTTTCCTTTGAGAAATCTAAAGCTAAAAAATTTCTTCAAAAATGTCATATAAAAACTTTCCTTCTTAAGTATGGGGAGAAATATTGTTGCTTAGAGTGTAAAATGAATATTTAGTAAACCTTTTGCGGTCCAGATTTGAAGAAATGCAAGTAGCAGAAGCCGCGGAATCCCTTCCAGATCATCATCTGCGGTTTGACGCCGCGCTCATTCAGCGCCTGCTTCAGGTCGCGCACGCGAGTCGTGGGACTGATGTTCGATATCTGGAATTAATATGTTAAACCGTTATTGTCTAATAGACAAAACCGATAAATAAAAAGTAAAAAAAACGGCAACAGGTTGCATCACTAGCGTGTCATACAGTCCACTAACTATCGAATTTAAAAAGAAATAAATTGGCTCTCAAATAGTACACACGTCTTCTTCTTTTTCAAATTCCAAAACAAAGTATTTTGAACTCTATCGCTTGAGCTAATAATTGAATTCAGGCGTAGTAGGTACTGTCTTCCTATGGTAACGTTTCAAGGGATAATTTTGATATTTTTCTTAGGGCGTTTCTTTAATAGAATCATTAATTATCATTAGCTTACAATCTAATGTAGGAGATTTGACGATAACATAATAAGAATATGACAAAGCGGGACCCTTCTTACATTGTAGCATTAAATTAGAAATCCGGCAATTTTTACTACAGACATATGGGAGTGTCCTGAGGCCTTTTTAAAGAAAATAGTTTTTAGTAGTTCTCCCGACTTTTTCCCTGTAAGGCGCGTGCTTCTCTCTCTGTCTTAACAAACCCTAAGAATACTGGTGCTAGCCGCTAGCAAGTACTGAGTAGCTACTCCGAATGCATACGTCGTCAATATCGAAAAATTTTGATACTGCTAACCGAGCTATGCTATTACCGACTTAATATACTCTAATAAGAATCGCATCGCACATCACTTTTTAGGAATGTTATCGAAACAGAAACAAAAAAGTTTTTATATTAATTCGAAGTTTTTTTTTTTAATATATATATAATAGGGGCCAAACCAACCGGCGCGTCACCTGATGAAAAGTGATCACACTCGTGACATCACGAGTGTGTTGCTCTTTTTGCTCAAAACTTGTATCGAAAATGGTAAAAATCGACATCGATCGTGTTCGGAGTAGAGCCTCTGGGTCTAGTAGTACAAGTGTGCACTCGCCTTGACAGAGAAGTCGATGACGGGGCGCGGGCGGCGCGGGCGGCGCGCCTTCTGCTCCTTGGTGTCGCCGTCCTTGCCATCCTTGCCGTCCTTGCCGTCCTTGCTGGCCGACTTGTGGCTGTTGCGGCGCCGCGGCGTCCGGCGCGACTTCGGCTTGCCGTCCTCGCCCTCCGTCGTGTTGCCCTGATTAGAAACAGTCGTTTATTTACGTCAAACAAAACCACAAATTTTTGATACCATGAAAATGGTATGTGATGACGCGTAATTCGGTGCTAGGACAATTTTTTTTAACCCGGGACAAAGATGGATAATTCTTGGAAACAGGACAAGGCAGTATACTGGTTTTTTTTAAAGCATAATATGAGCAGAGGTTTGTGACCAACATGGCATACAAGAGCAAGTAGCAAGTAGGCTCATGTCTAAGGCATGAAGAATTTATATGTGCAGTGTTTGTGCGTGCAGTGTGTGCGCGTGCAAAATTCAATATATGTGTGCGTAGTACGTGTGCGTACAGTATGTGTGCGCGTAGTATGTGTGCGTACAGTATATGTGCGCATAGTATGTGTACGTATAGTATATGTGTGCGTGCGAGGAGCACACACGCGGCGGTCACCTCGCCCTCGCTGTGGCTCTTGTGCGAGCGCGTGCGGCGTCGCTGGCGGCGCGCGCGGGCGGCGCCGCGCTCCTCCAGGTCCGTGTCCACCTCCTTCAGCGTACACGCGCGACCCGCACTGGAATATCACGTAACAATATTTCAAATATATTCGATTAATTTTTCATTTATTTTTTATATTCGACACAGATTAAATTTTATATTCGACGATTTCTCATACACTTACAACAATTTTATACATATATATTTATAACAACGAAAAATGAATTAAACAAATGTATTGAAGACAGAAACACTCTGTCACCGTGCTGGTAATGTTAAGCAACTATATTCGCTTAACACCAGCATGGTGATACTTTTTGTGTACAAATATTATACGTAATAGTTTTTATTATTTTGTATCTCTTCATTCTAAAAGAGCAATCAGAGTTTCTTGCCAGTTCTCTGTAGAAACTGCCTTCCGAACCGGTGGTTATAGCAAGACAATCCAAGTTTTACTATATAGTATCACTATTCACAAGATTGATACTCACAGCATCTCAATCTCGCGCAGTTGTCCGAGAACGGGCATCTGCTGCACTCTACGGCTGGACAGCAAGTGCCACAGTATACCGGCCGGACGCTGACTCATGCGTTGTGTTTCTATCACCTAGATTACAATTAAAATTATTTATCTATACCAATGCACAAAGAGGAAAGATTTGTATTTTTGTATGTAAAGAATAAATTCAAAAAATACTGGACACTGAATTTAATTATTATTTTGTATAAGAAAGCTACATTATCACTGAGTAACATAGTCTATATTTACTATGTCTACCAGTGCGAAGCCGGGACGAGCCGCTACTCATCCACTATAAGCCGCCATTTACATGTGGAGTTGGTATTTATCTGTATTCCTCTATTTTATACTATATTGTTTTGGTACTACATGTAATGAAAAATTTATAAGTAAATATACGGTCAATGTTTACGTTTAGTATTGGAAGCACGTGTAAAACTAATTTTATATTAGACATTGACAAAATTTTGGTAATGGCAGCACTCCCATTTCACCAAGAAAATAGAACCTAGTATAGTACTACAAACAACAAATTTGCTCCACAATTTCACAAAACAATCTATTTTATATAAATCATTAAAAGATAAGAACAAGATGTTTTCTTTTAGTATTATCAAACATTTAAAAAAATACCTTTTCCTTTATAGAGGATATTTTTTTTTAAGTTGATAAGAATTTTTTCTAGTCAATAGTGTGAACACTTTTTTTATTTATTAAATCATTTAAATACAAGGATGATATATTTTCACTATTATCAAACATTAAAAAACGCCTCTTCCATTATGGGAAAATTAAAACCTTTTTTAAAGTTGGCAATTTTTAAATCTGAAGCATTAAAGTCGATATTTACCTGTGTGGGCGTGACAATTATATCTATAGGAACGTCATGTGGTCCGAACAGTTCTGCAGGGAGAGTATTGAACACCTGCAAATTATATTAAAATTAATACAAACTATAATATACTATTGACGTCAAACAGTTGATTAAATATTATCTGTGATGAATATAAATAACAAATGCCTAGATCATTTTTAAAACCATAAGAAATTTAAAATGCAACATGGATTGTATCATCATTGTAAAAATTCAAAATAACCTTATTATCCATTATAAAACGATACAAAAATTTGTAAAAAAACTAAAAGGTAGTTTGGGACTTCTTTAAGTTGTAATTTTAAACAATACTAACCAATATTATTTTGTGTCTCATATTCAATAAGATATAATTAATTAAGAGATCAAAAAACGATTGTAACATCAATATATATCAAAGAAAGTCGTGTTAGTTACTTCACTTATAACTCGATAACGACTCAACTGATTTGGCTGAAAATTTGTGGGGATGTAGTTTAGAACCTGGAGAAGGACATAGGATACTTCCATCTATTTTCAGTTCAGATCCAGTTTCCAGGGGAATAATTTTTTTATGAAAGTAAACGCGGACGGAGTTGTAAACATATGTACTATGAATTATGATATAATTACCTGGCAGTCATGTACTGTGGTCACTACAAGTGTATTTGGTTTCATCGCTTTCATGTGCATCATCAGACCAAACTCCAAATCGCCATAACCTGCAACACATTAATTTCATACAAAATGTATATTATATAATTAGTAAAAAAATATATTCTTATTCTTACACACATAATATGACAGACTATAGAAAACTTATGAAAAAATCTCACTCCTATAACTTTTATAAAATTAAATCAATCGTCAACTATGAGAAAGTGTACAGAACTATATTTTTCTATAAATAATAAATATTTGTTTTTTTTTACCTCGTCCTTTGCCGATGCGATAGCCCTCTTTAGATACAGCAACTGATCCCATCACAACCAAATCTAGGGTCACCGAGTCTTCAATGGCTAGAATATACAATTACATTAATTAAGAAATGGGGATCTTTTTAGAAAACAGATGAATATATCAAAATAACACAAGTAAGCGTTTGTTTTTGCCAATAATATATTGGTTCTTAAAT
>JADANM010006230.1:4323230-4347955 GCA_026213755.1 Eurema hecabe | reverse complement strand
CAGGAACTACTGGTTCGAATTGAAAAATTCTTTTTTATTGAATAGACATTTTATTGAGGAAGGCTTTAGGCTACATAACGTCACGCTGCGACTAATAGGAGCGAAGATGTAATGGAAAATGTGGAAAAAACGGGGAAATTTATTCATCTTTGAGGGCTTCCTTTGCGTGCGCTGCGAAAACGGTTCAAGATACCAAAAAATATGAATGAAAGAATTATTCCTCTTTAAATGATCTAAAAAAAATTTCGCGACAGTATATGACTATCTTCTAAGATTGACTCACTATAACATAATTATAGAAATAGATCCGACGGGGACGTAGTCGCGAGCAACAGCTAGTCGACTCATTTTTGGAAGCGTCGGGGTAATACAAACAAATACACTAAACACTTGTAGTTTTAAGCTTTGC
This sequence comes from Eurema hecabe, assembly GCA_026213755.1. NCBI lineage: Eukaryota > Metazoa > Arthropoda > Insecta > Lepidoptera > Pieridae > Terias > Terias hecabe. The sequence goes on along the minus strand of JADANM010006230.1, from coordinate 4,347,546 downwards.
ATTAATCAGGTAGGGTAATCTAAGGTCCTGGTTTACATCGGTGACACCATTTGTCAAGTTTAAAGAAACTACCGTAACCGATTAAAATATTCTATCCCACAAACATCTGCGTTCATTTAAAAATAGTAGATAAGAATTTCGTAAAAACACATTTTGTTTTATTAATGTACCAAGCAATGTCGAGTAAAAAATTATTCAATTAAAAAAAAAGGCCATTCAAACACTCAACATTTTAAAATTAGAAAACCGATAGAAAAAATAATAAAAAGCGTTTCGTTGCACGCGCGCTGCAATTATCATTTTCAGTATGAAACATTCGACCTTCTGAAACTAAGTCAGTCGGAGCGTAACTTGTGCATTAAAGTAATCTGGACATAATCATTGTATGTAAAGAATCTATAATTGCGTGCTATGTGTAGGAATGCTGTTATTTAACACGGTTATGTATGTTCTCGTTAATCGCGAAGTTTCTTTTTGATGAAACATTAGGGTTACTATTATATAGAGGAAGACTGCCTTTACATCTTGCGAATTTAAAAAATACATGTTTGAGGTTTCGGAAATGAAAAAAAAACTATGCGTTTAAAAATGGAATGGCAAAAACACATAATATGATCCAGTAAGTGAAACGTTATTAAAAAAAATACATAAAAAAAATTACTTCCACAAAATTAAAGTAATTGAAAAGCTATGATAGTACATCTTATTGAATATAACAACTTATTTCAAATTCAATTAAAATTTATAGAAAAATGTATTACTATATAATTAATAATAGTCAGTTCGAGAATGAGTACAACACCTGTTCAAAGTGCAAACAATATAATAAAACTATAATAACGTATAAAAAAAAAATATCTTTTATGTTTAACATGTTACTATTATCATTACATAGTATAAAATAAAGCCTCTTTCTTCTGCTTGTTACTATGTATGCAACCTATTTTCATGATTTTTATTTATTCGATAGAGCGATTCAATAACAAGGTTTATGTGCATAATACTTGCAATAATGTGAGTTAACTTGTGGAACCCGGTGTACATAGTACATACATATAAATAACAGCTTTTATAAAACTAATTATATTCCAAGTGTAATGTTGTTTATAGGGTAAAAAATCTCGCAAACACTTGAAACAAGTTTGTATGTCCGCAACAATCACAAACCCGTTTACTTGGCAACAGTGCTTTTCAAAATATATTTGTTATCTACTTGGAAATTTATGATATCATGTTGGAACGTTTGATAATGCACACAAAAAAGAAGAAATGTTATTCAATATTTATTTTTCAAAACTTAGGCACTGCAAATCGGGGGCTAACAATTTGAGGTTAACATTATGAACATAATATTTTAAAACAATATTTTTATCATGATTAAGGCATCTGTACTATAAAAAATAAACTACCTACATTTTTAAAAGACAATTAAGTACTCATCGAAGAAGTTTTAGTAAAATAGCTCCAAAAATATATAATAAGGGAACTGCAGGCACAAGTAATCCTTGTGTAATCCGCAGGAATTCTTTTTAATTTGATTAAAATATCAATTCAAAGTATAAGTAAATTTTGATAATAAAATTTAGGGTACCTGGAAAAAAATGTGGTCTATGGAAATTATTTTATGTAAAATTGTAACAAAGAACAACTTAATTTTATAAGGATTAGATTATCAAAAACTCGCATAATTATACGTTAAATTACATATATGATTTCAATGAATGCATTTATAATAGTAATGATTTGGGGTGGGCAGACAAAATGTGAGTCACGTTTCACACTCCAATTAAGCTACCTACAGTAATTACAAGCGAGGAAACCACCCAAATCGCACTAAATCAATGTACGAAACGAATTAAATGCAGGTGAAAATACTACCGCGATCAATTTTAACACGCATAAAAATATCATCGCGATTATATTAGACCGAATCTAATTGGAATAATGAGGGTACCTATAAAAACATGCTGTTTCGGTGGTGTGTTAATATATCATTATATACATTAATGAAACCATGGCATAAGAGAGTTTATCATAATAAAAATAGTAAAACGCATTATTTTCTCGTCAAAATAACATGACAACAAATGTATAAATTTACCTGTTTCGGTTACTGCCGGCGTTTCTTCCCCGTTCTGCATGATAGTGGTTCTCTTTAATTGCCAAGAAGTATCAAGAAGTCGATAGTTTTAAGAAAACCATGAAAAGTTAACAAAATAAAATTCTATTTGCCGGACAGAACCGTCACACACAAAAATAGAATGCGAATAAAAAACAAATGCAACCAACTTCGCAGCACAGAAAGTGATAATGACAACGTTCAGAAATTACAAGACGTATCTTTGCACAGATAATAAAAATGCATTTTATGACCTGCTTGGTATTATTTAAATTAAGCTGCTCTATTCAAAACTAAATTACAAATTAATTATAATAAGAAAATAGATTAGCTTAGTATATATGGGCGCAAATCGTCTAGTACTCCATTTTTAAATTGCAAATACGTGCTTGCCTTTACACATTTAATCCTAGATACATAACGTTATTTTTTACCCCTCACCGCATAACGTGAGGTCAATATGACTCACACTCAATAACTGTTTTATTGCGACACTGTTTTTTTGTATTTTATTTTATTTAATGTAATAGTTTGCTTACAGTACTATATCAAATAAAATAAAAAATACTAGTATAATTAATATCACTTTTTATTTTAAGAAAAATAAACAAAAACTAAATTCATTGCAATTACGTAACTTAAAACGAGTATTTCTTTTTCTTGGAATAAAAATCAATAATCTAGGAACATATTCAAGTTTTTTCATAAACGCAAATAAATATTAAACACTATATTACAAAAAAAATGATGAATCAGTACTTAAATAGGAACTAAATTCAGGCTGAACAAGTCAATACTTCATGTTCTCCACAGACTGGTTTTTGAAATTTTTGAATTGTGCCTGCTTCTTTTTCTTTTGTCTTGTCTTCATTTTGTGATGAGGTCAAAATAGGAATATTGGGTATTATATTTTGAAGGTTTTTGCTTAATATATGGTTCAGTTTAGGTATTTCAAGCCTTTTCTCTATCCATGGTTTTGATAAGTCAGTGCTCAATTGTTTCATAAATGCTCCTATATTTAAGGGGTTCTCATTTTTGGAAAGCATGTTGTGAGACAGTAGGTATATAACGTAGCTGTTGACAAAGGGCATATTAATCATACCGTAGAATAATGCCATAGGCCATCTACTTATCTTTCTACTGCATGACATGTGCGGATACATATTTTGGTCGAACTAAACAACTCTTCCCTGTGTTTGATTGAAGAATTCAATCATATCTAACTTACCGGAGCTAGACTTGACAATAAAGGAGTCGTGAAGTCAAGCACCGGATGAAGGAGGCCTCATCACAGGATGACAGTAAATACACCATCTCATCCTCGAATAACTTCGATTTCATAGACTTGAACGCACGAGATGATGACGATATGAAACCTAAAACATATAAATATTATCAAAACATGTTAAAAATAAACGAAAACAAACGAAAAAACATTTGAGGGCTAAGTTCAAAAAGTTTCAAATCACATAGCGTGGGGTCATTTTGACTCACGATGGTACTATATCTACGTATTTGGCACACTTACCTAGGACACAAGTGCGCCATTTGCGCCTGCGGACCGTATACTAAGGTGGTTAAGACGGACGGCGCGGTAAACATTATAATTAGAATGAGATGGATGAAAACGTTTCTCGCGTGAGTCGTTTTGACTCACGTTATGCATCTAGGGTTAAATTCATCATTTTAACATTATTATTGAATTTGGAAATGCATGTGATTCAAATTCATACTGTTATTTGTAAATAAGGATCATTTTTTTACTTTATTATTCAGGGGACGCTGTGTTAACTGTTGGAATGTCTTTTAAATGTTTGCTATGAGCATATTCAAATCAATAAAGTATTCTGGATCAAATTTAGAATAACTATGCATTAATTAATAAAAGTTCAGTATACAGATTATAACATACAGCGCCTGGCGCCATCTGTTGAGCTGTGTAAGACATACATTTGTTTATGTGAAATTATTAATGTAATCTTAAAAAAAATCATTAAAAGTTGTGTTAAATTCATTTAAATATTTATTGTGAATATTCAACTACATTTCATTGATTGTTTGTAGTTATTTTATTTGTTTTTATAAGGAAGTAAAATATTGAGCGATCAATACTATATAAATATTACTGAATTTTGTAAAGAGTTAAACGACTTACTTCTATACTGGCCTTCGTGGTAAAATGAAGCAAGCTGGAGTGAGTGTTTATTACGATGGATAATGGATTCTGAACGTGAAACCCCTAGCGATTCGCCGACATATATACTATTTTCTTGTCATGTTCTATGTAGCTTTTTGTTTAAATTATACCTTATTGCTATACCTAGAAATAGTTTTATTCGCATATATTCGTACTGATATTATTATGATGTTACGAAGTACCTAATACAGATTAATTTTGATATGGTTATTCTTAAATTTCACTACTTAGTCTGAAGTCAATACATTATACTATTAAAAGAATTTGAATTATTGCTTGCAAATCTGACAAGTGTCCAAATAAAACAAAATATCTTTATAACGGGTTTATAATTAAACAATATTTTTAATATTCATAAATTATATCACAATGATTTAAAAACTAGCTTAAAGTAACAATAAATAGAAAATAAATAATTATAGATTTCTAACGTATAGTCTGTGACATATGGAGTGGAGTGAGCATGAGTTCAAAAGCAGCATCCTTTAAGTTTGCCCCTCTAAGATTAGCTTCGTGTAAATCACTGCCTGACAAATCACAGCACTGAAAAATATTGTTCTTATAAATGAAAAATATACAGAATGTAAGTAATCTGAAGGAGTAGGTACAATATATCCATAGATATATTCTGTATTTTTTTTTTTATTCATATAAGGACAACCAGTAATAGCTTACTCTAAAACACATTAACAAAAAAAAAAACACAATTTTAACAGAGTAACAATTTTTTAAGGCTGTCACACCAAGCATACAAAAAAATATATGTATGTTATATATATGCATGTATTTGCAATTATTTAAAAAGAGAATGACTATATTAGATTTAAAATCAACCTCTAAATCAGCTCCCGCCAAAACAGCAGCCCTGAGATCACAGTTTTGCAGGTTGGCATTCTTAAGTGTTGCAACCCGTAGATTGACACCTGCCATGTTGCTACCTTCTAAATTCGCGCCTGTTTACAAACGTTACTAATAAACTATGTGGCTATATTTTAATCTAATAATATTAATATATGAAGCACATTCATGTGAATTTTTGTTATACACAATACAATTAATATTTATTATAAATTAAATTGCATTTTATATTTGATAAAAACAAACCTCACTTGTTTGAATTAATATAATATGTAATGGTGTAACAACAAAAAAAATCTATTATATTATTCGTTTTATATTTACTAATTTAGGCTTGCCTTTTAAGTTAACACCCTCCATGACAGCTCGAGACCCTAAGGGATCTTCCATATTACATCCTTTAAGAAATGCACCTGAAATGATATTGAACATCATTATTTTGCTTATTTCATTAAAATATTAGGCTTAGACAAGTTTTATTGTATGATATTAAAACAACTAAGAAAGATTAATTTTACAGCAAAAAATAAACATTTTTGGCTCACATGATTGCATCATGTCATTAAGACATTCATTGCTTATAGTTTCTATCTACTTTCAGAGTTGGACCAAAATCTAAATCAGACTTTAGAGGAAGAACCTTCTTTAAAAGAGAAGAATTAATTTCAGCCATTAAAAAGTTTTAAGCTAGCCACCATAATAATATTTTGTGTTGGTTTGAGAATGTTCTCCTGTTTAAAATACAGTCAAAAATTTAGTATTGACTGACACAAACAATTCGCCTCATCACTGTAAAATTATAAAGTTTAAATAAGATACCTTCCATATTGGCACACAGAGCTTTAACACCCAACAGGTGAGCGCCTTCCAAATTTGCATGAGATAAATCTGCCCGTTCTAGACAACAGTGTGACAAATTTGCTCCACTAAGGTTGCACCTTGACAAACAGGCATACTGAAATTATAAATAAAATAAAAAATATTACGAAGCATCGAGGAAATATAATATTTCTGTCTGCCATACAATTTATCTTTGTCTATTTATTCCCTTTACAATTAGTTGCCTGGAAGAGATCACTCTTGAGTGATTGTATATAGTAAAAAGGTGAATGAATAAATAAATATAATATATTTTTTGAGTTTTCAACAATGAGAATAAACCTTCTAAGATATTGATTTTTATCAACAAGACAAATATATACTTATATTATAAAGATATAAGGTTTATAAATTTGTAAGTATGGGATGTTGGGTTCATTTTTATCTATTATATAAAAATGAATCGCAAAATATGTTGGCAAGGGCATTGCTCAACAATTTGGCTATTTTTTATTATAATATACGTTGAAGATGGTTTTTACAGTGACAAAAAATGCCAGGATTTGTTTTGACAGAACAAAGTCTAATGGGGTCTGCTAGTTATTAGACAAAAATTTATTAAGATATCTGGGATTTGTGTTGTGTGGTTTAACCACACACAGATAAAATATAGACTCCTATCCCAACACTGAAAAAAGCAGGTAAACCAGGTATTGTGATGTATACTCACTTTAAAATTAATGTTTCTCAGATCCAGTCTGTTTAGGTCGGCCCCAGACAAATTCACACCTTGAAACCTTAGCTCCGAAGTTGTAGGTGTTGTTATTATTAGTCTAACAACATCCATTCTAGTAAGAGATTGGTTATTGTCATGTAAACTGTTTGACTGTTCGACTAAGTGGTTCAATTGTGGTATCATTGAATCTATACCTGCAATTTTTATTTAATAAAAGCTTAGTTAAGTTACAGTTTTATTGACACAGATTTGGGAGCGGTTTTTGGGAAGGTTTATTTGACATTAAGAATTAAAATATTATTTTATAAAAGTCTTGATTACTTTTATGCTAGTTCAATAAAGACAATTACTTTATTACAAAATCAAGGCTTGCAAACATCTGTAAAAATTAGAAAAGGTTGTTGATGGTGAAACTTTAGGGTGAAGCAAATAAAATATTGTTTTTAAATTAAGTTACAATTACCATAGAAGACCGCTTCTTCCAAAACACCTTGAGGATTGATATTTTTGTTGAGTATGACTTGACCATGTCTCAGATAGTTAAGAATGGGCTCAAAATACTCAGGACTTCTGTCGATTAAGTAGGCACCAGAATCGTCCTTGGTACTGGGATTCATTAAATAGACGTTGTTATCATCAGCAAACATTCGGGCTAGCATAGACAGAGGTTCTTTCACTAGTAAAGTAGATCGAGACGTCATAAATTGTTTTCCTCCTACATTCAACCTGATCCAATCTGAAACGTTCCTTTGTTTATCCTCATCCTCGGTACCCACGCAACAATTTTTCAAATTATCCTCATTATCACATTTCTCATCACACAACGACAAGAAGAGCTTTTCGTCATCTCTTATTACTCTTAAATCTGTTATTTCACAGCCATTTTTTAAATATAGTTTAATACTTTTCTCGGACAATTCAAATTGAGATGAGATTTCATGTTTAAAGTTTTCCAAAGTATCTTCTGAGCACAGGACAATTCCATCTTTTTCTGATTTATTCTTATATACAAAAACACGTTTCATAATATTAAAAATATATTAAGTTTTTTTGTTAATGCTAAGTGCTAACTTTAAATAATAAATAGGTACTTCTTGTCGTTAATCAATTCTTCATTCAATAACAAAATGTCTTACAAGTTACAACATATTATACATACAACTTAAACGTCACATTTTTGTCAAATGTCAATTGTCAAAGTGAAAAGTAAGACAGTTATGATGTGAGAATATTCCGTTTAATAACATCAATCATTAAATAAATTTAGCCTATTATCCAAAAATAGATTGACAATTACGATCGTGTAATTTTTTACTGTATTCAATTTATCTTTTACGATTTATTTAAAGGTAAGTTTATAGCAGCAGTTGCGTTTACACATCGCTACAAAAATTTAATTGAATAGCGCGGGAAATTTAAGCGTCACAAGGTAAGACATAATATTCTCAAATTTATATAATATCGATAATCGAACCATTACCGACATCTTAATTATAACCGACAAATAACACATTTTACAGGAGAAAGTTTTTTTTTTAATTTTACGCAGAAATGTGCTATTATATTAAAAATTACCGAATATTGAGGAATTTGAATATTAATATAAGTAATAATTATAATCTAGATAAGACAGCTTTGCAAACGACAATTTTTTATTAATTGTGTCGGTTACGATAACAAGTAGGGGTCGTTTGAGTTACAAATATGCGATTTTAATTACCTTACAAAACCTTACTTATAGAAACAGTTATCGTTGGTTACGATAAAATGTGAAATATAGTTCTATAAAAGATAAACTAAGCAGTTGCTTTAGCTCTATAATTTATATTTTTGGAAGGAAATGTTAACAGTTAAGGTGTAAAATGTTACTTTCGATAAATATCTCAATTTTGACAAGACGTGTCGCTTACGATATGTCTGCGGGAATGGCTCGATATCCCTTTGGCCTTTTAAATTGTTTAGTGAAATTCAAATATACATTGGTTTTGCTAAGAAAATTCGCGAAAGTCAAATGTTTTAATTACATGTATAGTAACCGTCAATTACCTTTAGCGGTGAACGAAACCTGAGAAGTCAAAAATAAGGTATCGAGGTAGCGGTGCGGCGCGCGGGGCGCGTGATCGTCGAGTGCGCGACCGTTGATTGGTTGTCCCAGTCGTGTTGTCTTTCTCGCACCCACGAGCGCGATTCTACCGATGCGCAGCTATTCTCGTCAATCGCTAAACATTCGTGACGGTTACTATAAATCATAGATAAATAAAGTAATATTTTAAAATACCTACGTATGAGTATCCATTATAACATAGACGCATTAACATAAATGTGTTATTATTCTAAGCATATCTAGGTATATGATTATTTTTATAATTGGTATTAACTATTACAACTTTAGGTACTAATCTTAGGGCTACATTTTACTCCCACTTGTAAATCGTTTAGAAAGAAACGGCAGTTATTATTCCTTAGTGAAGAAGGTACTACTTCTTATTCCATATCAATACAAAATAATAGCGTCGTAACCCTGTAGGTACTCTTCATGAATTTGATTCAGACAGATCCAGGTATATAACTGTATTTCTCAAATTTCTTTATTTAATTTTAAACTTAAATTTATAATATTATATTGCTATATCCAGTTATATACATCTGTTTATTGCTAGATAAACTAGCTACATAAATATGTTACTACTAACTACTAAAGGAATAATAGTTACCTACCAAACAAATATGACATCTACTGTTAACAAACCATTGCTTACCTTTCGTCAAACTCCCACAACGTTTCTTCTTCCTAGCTAAATGGCAGTGCTGCCTTACCACAATTTTGCCAATGTTAAGTTGTTTGTGTATAATATAATTGTGTATAATGAAATAATTTACAGGTTATGGCAAGAAACACGTGCTTTCAATATCACAGCCAAATATCGACCCCACCCGTTACTCAATAAGGTAAGTAAGAAATAGAATTTATTATCGCAAGCTGCATCGATCGCATCAATCACAGATGGCTGTCGTTAAATTTGTCCTTCCCTCTGATGTTCGTGTTCTTTGATTTATGGCGCTGACATAATTTGATTCCTGGATTAAAGAGATCCTAAACAAAGAACCGTCAGTTTCCTTAAGAACTGAAAAATGTTCTGTTTAAGGTATTAAGGTAGTAGCGTCATATTAAGTCAACGATTGAAAAGACATCGCGACAACAGCTGAACTCATTTACAAAATTCTTTTTTTAGTATTAACCTGGATGTACGAGAATAGTTTTTAAGCAAAATGGTAGGCCTATACCTTATTGCCTATAAGGTTTTGGGTAGGATTACTACAATGTGAACGAAGTAACAGCCGGCTAGTATCCATACTAATATTATAAATGCGAAAGTAACTCTGTCTGTCTGTCTGTCTGTCTGTCTGTTACGCTTTCACGCCAAAACTACTGAACCGATTGTAATGAAATTTGGTACACAGATGGTCTAGAGCCTGAGAAAAAACATAGGCTACTTTTTAATTGGAAAAAGGGGTTCAAAGTTGATATAAAATTCCACGCGGACGGAGTCGCGGGTAACAGCTAGTAATATATAAATTTAAACGATCAGTAGAATATCTCATGCATTTAACACCTAGGCAATGTTTATTCTTTACACACGATGTTGTAAAATAATTCACCCATCAGCTGTTTTATAAACAAAACTGCGTTCCGGGTTCAATCTATTCTTAACCTTTTGGTTAATTTCATTCAGCACTATTGCGATTTCGTAAAAAATTGCGGGTAGAATTCACTTCACTTCTGTCTCTACTGGCACAACTATTACTACATAGAACTCGACTGATCGTTACCATACCTTTTTGTAATGGCGAAATCCTTATAGAAAATATACTTTTATAGTTGGGAAATTCTCAAAGAATAACAATAAGAGGTAATCCTACGCTTATTTTGGTGATACTTTTATATATTATGTCAATACTTACTCTATAGTAATAATCTACCCTTCTTCACTAATATTATAAAGAGCAAAGATTTGTATTTTTGTATGTGACGAATAAACTGAAAAAGTAATGGGCCGATTTTAATAATTCTCTTTTTATTAGAAAGCTACATTATCACTGAGTAACATAGGAAAATATATTTAAACTTTGCATCCCGGTATTGTTCCGGGAACGGAACGAACGCGGGAATAATAATATGTAGTATATTATATTACTTAATCTTAACACTTATCCTAGATATCTATACTAATATATAAAGCTGAAGAGTTTGTTTGTTTGTTTGTTTGAACGCGCTAATCTCAGGATCTTCTGGTTCGAATTGCAAAATTCTGTTTTTATTGAATTGACCATTTATCAAGGAAGGCTTTAGGCTAAATAACACCACGCTGCGACTAATACGAGCGAAGATATAATGGAAAATATGGAATAAATGGGGAAAATTATTCATCTTTGAGGGTTTCTTTTGCGTGCACTGCGAAAACGGTCCAAGATACAAAAATAATATGTATGAAAGAATTATTCCTATTTAAATGATCTAAAAAAAAGTCCGCGACAGTATATGTCTACATTCTAAGATTGACTCACTATAACATAATAATAGAAATAGATCCGACGGGGACGAAGTCGCGAGCAACAGCTAGTATTATATTATAGAACGTCGTTTTGGTGATCTTAGTAGTCACCCGAATTCGTAAATTCTAGCGACAAACAGCTTCTCTATAAAATAATATGCAATGCTTTATTTTGGGACCAGTCTGATATTAATATTAATGTCAAAATATTTTAGTGGAATCGTTGAGTCACCGGACGAGGCGCCGTGTGACGCACTTCTTGGTAAAATCGTGATTTGACACAAACTTTCATTGGAAACAACATAACACTTCGCTTTGAGTCTTTATTTACTTTTAGACTTTGAGATTTTTATTTGTTTGAAAAGCGCTTTGGTTTCTGTGAGCCTTGGATACATTGATTTTTTTCATGCATTGATAAAAAAATCCTGGCAGTTATAAATTTCCTTTGAGTGTTGATCTATACTTGGTGTCGGAAGTTAGTAATCTGGTTCCTTGAAAGTAAGCGATCATGTTCAGTTAAAAATACTTTTTATAAGATAGGGTACAACTGTACAAAGGAATTTTTATATGAGAGAGGGTAAATGAGATGGAGTGTCATCTAATGGAAAGAAATCAATGACGAAAAATCTGAATTCAATTCAATTCAAATTCAATGTGAAGGGCACTGTAGCCACCGTGATTACTGGGCTAATGAGTTTTAACATCTTATGACTCAAAGTGGGGAGCGTCAATGTAGTGCACCCCTGCCCGGAGCAAAGTTCTGGGTAGCACTACATTGGTTATGGGCTGGCGTTTCTCTTACCATCAGGAGGGCGTCCAGCTCGACTCACCACTTCATAGAATAAAAAACGAATCATTAGAACGCGCGGTAGAAACACTATAGATAATATTGCTATATATTATGCTGTATATAAAAAAGATAGCGAAAGTAAATTATCACCCAAGTATATTTTTACTTCATATAAGCTTGCACTTTACCACAAGTACAGTTACCGCATTACTGAAACATTTGACTTATTATTGTCCTAAATTTTTTAAGACCATTTATTTCTATTGTCCCAACAATCCAGAAAGATATAGGTACCTACTATGACTCAAAAACCTTGACGTGAATTTTTATAAGTTACGTATTTAACTTTTAAATTAAACAGAAGATAGCATGTGTTATTCAGCGTTAGTTAACATATCTATTTGTTTTTTTTAACTCGGAGATGTAGGTTGGTACGTTTTTATTATGTTAGACAGTAGGTCAAGATCGAACTGTAGAATTTGTATAAAGCAATTACTAGCAATTGCGTGTTTTAAGCACTATTAATTAGGTAAGTTAATTATTGGTTTTAAAATTATAAAACGTAAGCAAATGCAAATATGTAAAAAGCAATTAAGTTGGTAAATAGCTGATAAGTATTCAGGAGAAGTATTATAGGGGCCCGTACTTTTAAGTGGAAAACCTCTTACATGATATTCATCTGTCTGTCAAAAATATTCTTGAAAAGGAATATTCTAATTAACTATTAATCATAAAATGTGAAGGTCTACACTCTACAGTATATATGTACACAAAGTTTTAAAATTAGCAATATTGTGTCATAACTATTAAAATGGTATCAAAACCTACGATGCGCTTCCTATTGACCTAGAATAATGAAATTTGGCAAAACACGCTCGTTATAGCCTATGCCAAGGAAAATATAAAAATGGAAACCTCATAACCGTTATTATATGTATATACGGAGCTCAGTGTCGCACTATTACTTGATCGGTCTTGTTTTAAATAATTAAAATCGCTTACGATTTTTTTCCTTACCTTGAAAAGTGACATCTCATTTAAAATACGTAACCATGTTCTGGGAGGCGGACGTTCTCAGAAATGCGTAGGCATGGTCACATAAAAAATGTTTCTTATCCAAAGTAGCCAAGGCAAAGCGGATGACACGGGAAGCTAACTCCCGTTTATTTATAAAGTAGTGTCCATTCACATCGGACACGCGCTAGTTTACTGTGAAAATATTCAACAAACTAAAAGTGATCGTGGTTATACTGCTGTAACAATGGATTCGTTAGATGTACCTCCGAATGAGCCTCCCCCGCCGCCGCCTAAACCTAAACCTATCCGGCCAAAGATAACAGTTACAATACCTACCCCTGTGTCTCCGAGAGTACCAAACACCCCTTCATCTATCCACTGGGGCCAAACGCAGTACTATGGAAGAATGCCCCAAACTCCTGCCTCCCATATCTCCCATAACAATCCCCATTTTAACCCTTTCGTCCACATGTACCATAACAAAGCGTCGGAATTCATGTTCAAACAGTTCGAAGGGTTCAAAGACTTTACTATGAACACGGCGAAAAGTGGTTTAAGTGCTGGTGAAAAGACGGCTTTCTGGTTTTATAATAAGTTGAAGTTGTGGTCTAAAAAGTGGTTTACGCATTTGTTCCTTTCGTTGTGTTTGATTGTCTACAGTTTACTCGGGGCTTTGATGTTTCAAGCCCTTGAAGGTGAGTATTTTATTGTTATAAAATATTCTTTATACCTTTATATTCCCGTATTGTATTTTTATACGGAGATTCATTATCTATTTAATTCTTTAACAATCTGCGTGCTCATAGTTACCACGATTCAATTTTTGCGCAATGCGCAAAAAATATCTTAATATTAAATTATTTTAATTTTAAATGAATCTTTTGGACATTGTTACTATAATCGTGAGACTATATTCATTAAATATATATTAACACATATAATGTACCTACATTAAACATTGAAGTTACTCAAAAAACGTAAATTATGCAATATAAACTTAAAGGCATTCAAATAACTAATAAAAGCATTTATTAAAATAATATGTATTTCAATATAATCTTTAAATATTTAACAGATCGCACTTACAAGATAAAACGAACCCAAGTTCATATGAACTAAGTTAAACAACACAAGTATTATTCAAGTAACTTTGTCATGTTTGAGCCAACTTGCGAAAACTTTAACAGTTAAGTGAAGCTGTTACAAGAAAATTGTCTTTTCTGAAAACGCTAATTTGTTCCGGCAAATAACTTTTCTGAAAAGATTCTGTTATTAAATCGTATGGTTATTATAAAACCTCTATATACAATTTACCTACTATCTACTCAATCGTATCTACCTATATGTATAATTATTGAAAACTGATCTTATTTCACTATCTGAACCTAGCCCGGTGTGAGCCTCACTCTCGAGGATTCTGTCCTTTAGAAATTTTGAAAATTGGTACAATTCAAATTACTACGTACTACATTATAACCTTTTTATATAAAATCAAATTTATGATTTAAATATTTCTTGTATCGGTGTTGTACAAGTGTGTAAGAATTTATTATAATTTTATTATATTATATTGGTCTGCTACGATTGTCTTTTAAAATAATAAATAAATAATAGTCAGGAAACAGCCTATAAAATATCTAGTGAATGCATATACCATTTCGAATATTATTATCTGATAAGCAATAAAAGCTGAAAGGTTCGCGTGTACGAGTATAATCATTTTATCATTGATGTACAATTCCTGTATGTAACGATGTCACAGACCAATATAATCAGGGATTTATTTTATTCCCTGATATGAGTAGTCTGTGCTTTATGGGTTTGTTTTAAATGTACCGCATATCTGTTTATATTATTTGTAAAGAGAAGGAAATTTTACTAGTTTTTTATAGCAAATTGTATCCGAAAAACATATTTGTAATAGTTTTTCACCATTAGAAAGGTAAATTATTGCAAGAAAGCACCATTGAAATTATGTAGTGGGAACCTTACTACCACTTGACTACCTGTCGAATATAGAACATGTTATAATTAAAGAAAAAACGCTTTAATAATTAATTTGAAGGCTTTAATAAAATAGATTTATTAAAAGCCACTTCGCAATAGCTCTATTCGAGCATTCTTCATAATTAATTAAATAAAAACACGTTTCCATACCAGTATTTTATTACAGTATTGCTTTATCAATTTTCACAAAATCATTGATTCCCGGAATATATACGGGGTCAGGTCTGCATATATTGTTTAAATAAGCTTTTATTTAAAGCGGCGTGTCTGTTTTAATCTTTTTGATTAATCGTGGAAATTAGGTTAATCCTCGCATAAGAGTGGTTTGCACTTGATAATTAGAAACCGATGTACCTTGATGATTACGTCACAACTCATAACTATGAGTATTTAATATGTAAATAAAATAGTAGACAAATAATATAGATAATTTATATTTTTTAGAGTGAGGCGTATAAAAGAAAGTATTGTGGTTAGGAGGTTGTAAAAGTTATTTATGTTATAAATAGTTCATCAAACTTATCTAATACGATACAGTCTAAAAGATTTATTATTGATTAATTATATTGCATATATATATGTCCATACAAAACGGAACAAACAATATATTCAATTGGAGGCTTTACATGGATTCAATACTCCTTAATCCTACACTTATTAACTGACTTTCAAATACTTCAAATATTTTTTTTTAAAGCGCTTTTATAGTTTTAGAAATATCTGGAAAAATGTATATTATATATATTTTTTAGATTAGTAGGTATTATAGATTATTACCAGTAGAAAATAATAACTATAGGTACGTTCTTACACTCACAAATAGAATATTATAATACATTTTCGTAGCGCTCTTGTTCCCGTAATTAGAATATCTTGTTAAACAAGGCGACGTGACATACGTGTAATGTTATTATTCCCGAACATACGCACGATATAGCTTAATAATATCTGTTATATTATGATCGTAAACTTCAGACGAATTTCTACCGACAATACATTCTGTTATTTGTATTTTTATAGTTTCAATTTATTAAAATCGTTATATTAATCGTAGGTTTTATTCCTTATTGCTGAACCGATAGTAAATGTTTTGTAATACCATGACGATTCAACAGTGTTACTATATGTAGCCTAATTGAATAAAGATTCTTTCGACTTTGACTTAAGCAAAACGTACCTTCTAGCGGGATCATTTTCAAAATCGCAACCGTAAGACGCATAGATTAATATCACTTTAAACCTTACAAAATTAACTATCTAAAGTTGATAAATACTTTATAGACAACGTTATTAAATTGATGGACAAGTGCCAATATGTTTTAGGTTCATTGTCATAATGTTACTGTTATTCAGTACAGTTATAGTGTGGTAAAAATTGTAGTCGTAAACATTTTATATGACAGTGACTATTGTCTATTTCGAATATTAATAAGCAACATTTATTTGGAAGTGCCAGAGTACCTATATTTATTTATTTATTTATCCTTCATTACATTTATATCTTACAGATTAATTGTACAGAGTATGAAATGTAAGTACTGAAATGTTATAGGCGGCGTGTGTAAAATAAAGTGATTTCTTCCAGGCAACCTTTAATAAAAATTAGTATTTACTAAATACTATTAAAAAATACTATATTTAGATTCTTCTGAACTATTTGTTTAATATTCAGTTATTTACCAATATTTTATACAAATAATTAGATAATCGAATAAAAAATACGCATTGGTAAAAATATAATATGTAATAAGATCTTGTAACGTGGGTTAAATTCCATCACCGTCGACTATGATTCATTTCGCTATTTTTGGGCTAAAAATTGTCCTAGAACATGTTATTAGTATACATAATATAGTACCTACACATTATCTCAAGCTTGCAAAAAGCATTCTGCAATGTTTTTACGTGTGTTGGTTACCTGATACCTGAAAATAGCAGATGCTAGCTTTTGCTTTAGCAATTTGCTGAACGTATGCCTATCTAGGCATACGTTCTTAGTACGTACTAACACTACTCAGTCGTCCATATTTCCTTCATCAGAAAATACGTGACGTCTGGGATCCTGGGATCTAGGACCACATGTTTGTTAGTCTTTCACTCCAAAACTACTCAATCAATTTTAGTGAAATTTGGCATACAGGTAGAGGTCTAGTGACCCCAGATTAACACATATAATACTTAACATCCCGGTATTGACCGGGAAATGGTAGCTACGCGGTAACGCGGGTAAAACCGCGGGGCAAGTCTAGTGCAAGGTATAAGCCAAGGTAGCAAGTTTTTCACCCATTAGTAAGAAACATGGAACAAAATTGAGTCGTATGTTAATATTTCACAAACTTGGGTGTTATATCGTAATTAAAGTTTATAATTAATTAAAAGTTGAACTCAAAAGGGCTTTGTTCGTGTTTTCCTCTTGTGTTGGAACTTGTTTCATAAAATTTCACAAAATAACCTTCATGTTATTTAAGATTAACTTCAGGTTCTAGAATTTTATTATTATGATATTCTAACTATTTTTTTATGCTTAAACATCGCAAGAAAGTATTGTGTGCCTTCAGCGTAAAATTATATTAATAAATAGCCCAAAATTACAACAGTAGACTATCATTATTCCATATTCTTTTAAATCCTAAAGTACTATAATAAAGTATTATGAAGTATTGTTTAAGGAGTGTGAGAATTAAGCTTAAAAACAAGTAAACATTAGTATGTTTCGGTGTTTATAACTGAGATGAATTCACAGATCGATATACATGTAAACGCAGCATATTGCTTTTTTTTATCTTAACAATATTAAACGCACTATAAAATTATATTAATACATAGAAAAAAAGCTTATTGTGAGGACATTACAGAACAACACATAGATCTATCGTATATAGGCATTACGGCAGCGAAAAAAAAACGAAAATGATGAGGTTGCGGTAAATGTCCTCGTTTATGTCGATTTTATTCAGGATACAATTTTTAAATGCCTCGGCTTCTACAGCAAATAATAAAACGGTTTATTACGGTTTCGGTGGACATAAAATGTTTTTTATGTATCTAGGAATTTGACCCTTATTGTTTTTGAAATAAGGATCAGGTGTCGATCGTAGAAATTGTTTAGGAACTGTTGCAGCAGAAAGCAGTGTTTTTTTATTTTTTTGGTTAACGATTTGTGGTTTTGTATTAATGGCGTTGGTATGAATTTCATTACGTCGATACTGTATACGAATCTTTGTTTTTTTATTTATTTATACTCATGAAGTTATTATATTATAAAAGCTTCGGCCTGGGATTGTAATACACAATATTATTAAATAATAATATAATTTATAAAAAATACATGAAAATCGGTTGCGAAGTTCCAAAGATTTAAGCATATATTGGAATAGACAGACAAAACGACTTTGTTTTAAGCTATATAATGATTAGCTTAAGGCAAGGCTAAAGGTAGTTTGTCAAAATTGAATGTTAATTATATCGTCATCTTTAAATTAATTTATCTGAACGCATTACCAAAACAATTGTAAGTTTGTAACATTATTATTTAAGCATATTAAGTAAATATCTTGCAGTGTTTTTTACTTATAAGGGTCTTCTCAGAATACAGGGTACGCCAATTCAACCCACAAAACATTTTAATGTTAAGATATTTTGTATACAGTATTAGAAAATAATTTTCCAACTACGACTCACAGTTTTAGAAATGAAGACTTAAGCCAAGTCACTTTAAAGCTCAATACAACGTGTAACAGAAATGTGTGGTAATATTTTTGCGTTATGTTCATAGAGAGTCTATACTATGTGTATATAAGTCCCCGCATTAAAATAAACATATTTGAGATTTTTTATTTCATTAGTTCATCAATAAAATCGATAATATGAAAATCAAAACAAAAGTGTTACATCACTTTTCGAATTCTAATGACAGAGACAACAGTAACTTTTTCAATAAAATCCATTGTCATAGGGTCATGCGGTCATTGACACGTAACAGCTGATAGCTCTAAAGTGATGCCGTAGCGTCTATTAATTTAAATATCGATATTCTAGTCAATAGAAAAAAAATCAATATCTTGATAGTAAATAGTTCAAATGAAATTAATTATTAATACATTCATTTAAAATTAGGTATTCTTTGCGATCCTTAAATATTACTACGGATTAATGTTACACGTTGTATATTGTAGTTACAGGTACACGTCTTATAATATGGGTGTTACGTGTTATGCATAATTTATGGTAGGACTAAACGGATTTGCTATAGCTAAATGGTTCAACCAGAATACGCAATAAATTTAGCACTGTTCTCTTATCGGTATTGTCTTGAGATATTAGTATATTCTCGACGGTTATAATATAATAAGGGCGAAATAATTAATAAAATTGTCCGATTATGTGCCTTATTTGTTCCTTGGCAAGAAATAAGTCTCATAGTGGTATTAATGATAGAATAATAATAATAATAATAATTTATTTATTCATTCAATACTATTACAATTACAATATATGTAACAAGAATATATGTATACTAGCGGACTCGTGCCTACTTCGTTGGGCAAAATGTTAACAATCCTTTTTTATACAGCCTATGACACTCAGAAATAAGGTGACTTTCTATTGGTGAAAGAATTTTTAAAACCGGTTCAGTAGTTCCCGAGGTTACCCCTTACAATTTAACAAACACACAAACTTTACTTCTTTATATTTAGTATTAGTATAGATTTAGAAAACTTATTTTGTTTGTTTGCATTAACAATTTGTATGCAAGTTATACGTTTCAGAATTAAGACATACGGTTTTATTTTTGCGCACATCTGATATTCGCATAAGGGTTTGTTGTCTTTCAATAAGGATGCTATTGTTTAATCTATAGAGACTTACTAGCAATGTCTATAATTACGTAGATAAAACAAGTCGCTTTCAGTCTGTCACAAAATACGCTTAAATGTTTAAAACTTCGCAACTGATTTTCATGCGGCTTTTTATCAGATAAACAGATTTAAGAGGAAGCTTTGTAATGGTGTTTGTTGAGGGTTTGGATACATTTTTATTATAAACTAGAAGGTCCAAAGCGACTTCGCGCTGTACTAATCCTACCCAGAACCTTACACCGTTTTTCTTCTTCTCGTACATCCAGGAGTATTCTAAAAAAAGAATCAGTTCAGCCGTTATCGAGTTATGCGCTTACCAACACATTTTGCGATTCATTTTTATATTAAAGATAATTAAAAAATAAAAATCATATATTTCAGACTTCTTATTATGTTCATTTCTTTTAGTTAAGACTAATCGTTGGTCAAAACGTTTACAATCATTAAAAATAAACGTCTATAAGCTTTCCAAGTGACATCAAAGACTGTCACAGTGAGACAGACGTGCCATTTGACGCGCCTACTAATTATATCACAAGTGACTGTTAAATATAGTTAAGAAAACATATTTTACGCATGGATTCGTAGGGCCTTGTAGAATTGTATGAGATAGTTTTAACTAGAGTTATAATTAGATAGGTTATAGCTGTGATCGCGACTTCTTTTACACTGTAATTTATATGTCCTACCTGTAACCTAATGTAAATGAACCATTATCGTACTTCAAGAGTTATTTATTTAAAAAAATGGGTCTGAAGTGTGTTGCCGGCTTTTAAAAAAGAGTTCGCTCTATTCTTGAAGCAATTGATATTAAATACTGCCTTATACAACTTTGCTGCCCTCCCCTGTCTTTGCGTCACTCTCAAATTGTCAGATTAGTGGAATATGCTCTTTTTAGGGTATCATTAACTTACCCTTCCTTAATCTGACGCACTCGAGAATGTCTGATGATCAATTTTTTTTTACTAATCTGATCGTGTATCCTACACGCGGGGCACTACATACGGGGCTCATATTTGTCGAAGGTACTTAAACGGGTACAAGGAATCCCTGTGTATATTAATCTGACGCAACTCTCAAAGTCCCGGAATCCCCTCTTGGGCTCCACAACCATAATTACACTCTGTTTTGATTAAACTTATTAAGTACATAACATCACCTTATAACCATTTTCTTATTATCTCTTTTAAATAGTTAAATACCTACATTAAAAATAAAATAATATTATAATACTATGTACCTACATTAAAAATAAAATAAATATAAATATCAACCATAAGAAGTACATTCCAAAAATTAAATACAATCAAACGGAGGTATACCAATGCAACCGTATGTGTTGTACCACCGTATTACACAATCAATCAAAAATTACGTTTGAATGATACTGATTGATGGGATTCTATTGTATCACGCTGTGACTGATCACCAAAAATGATATCTATAATGTTGAGGTCCAACATGTCCACTATTTTGTATTAGAAAAACGGCATCGAATAACTTGATAGGATACTCATACACTTTAGAATATCCGAAATAAAAAAATCCGGGCTCTGCCAATAATTTAGTGAGTGTATTTGCTTCATTATTAACTATAGACTAATGTTTGCACCGAATTATATTAATACTAGCTATTGCCCGCGACTCCGTTCGCGTGGACTTTCATATAAACTGTGACCCTCCCTTTCCTCCCTTACAATCCTCAAAAATTGTAGCCTATGTGTTATTCTGATGTATAAGCTATATTGTGGTAAAGTTTCATTCAAATCCATTCAGTAGTTTTTACGTGAAAGAGTAACAAACATCCATACATCCATACATCCATACTTACAAACTTTCGCCTTTATAATAGTAATAATATATATTAATATAAAAAGCACTTTATCATTACCCTAGTAATTCGTCCAATTTCATAGAGTTGGTTACTTTAAGTTACAAATATAATTTCACTGACTATCAATCCATCTACCCAGTACCTTGTACTGTCTAAACTGTGTTTAAGAAACACCTAGTAAGTGCAACCGTTAGTTAACAATTGTTTAGCCAACAGAAAAAATGGCCAGATACAGAAAATTTAGTTTTATAGCTTTAATACATGTTAGTCGTATGAAAACCGAAAATAAACGAACCTTACATTGAAATATTTATAATAATAAATTCCCAACTAAAGCCACGGTAACCTTGTTACGTAAATAGCGTATTAAATCTAATTTTAATGTGTAGTTTTATTTTGAACCTTGAAGAATGTCACTTACCACTTTTTACTGCCCAGTGTGAATAGATGAAAATGTTTTAACTATAAACTAAAACATATTTTATTATATTAAGAGTAGTTGTTCAGCTCGTGTATTAGTGACATTTTAATAGATATTGTAAAGTCTTGAAGATCGAAATTATAAGACGGTGACACGAATTATTAATAGCAATATCTTAGTACGTATAATGTTTTGTAGTTTTATCCTTACAATGATGAATTCCCATATGAGCTGTCATCTCTTTATAAACATTTAGCCCCATTTTATAGCGCTAAAATCTTACTATACCCTACGTCTAAATTCAAGTTTGAGACTACGTGAACCTACAACATTTTATTAATATCAGTTACTTAACTTTTTGCAGCGTACCATTTTGCTATTGAATAGCTTACTATCTGCAGTATTTTACTCATAAAAGGGCGACATTATCCGTAAATCTAGGCCGGTACCACATTCGCGAAACCTCTTATGTGTGCTTATGGACGAAGGTGGTTACTCCGTGCTTATATGTCGGCCTTTCTATAAAAAAAACTTGATTTAAATAGAGAACAGAGATTCGAAATTAGAAAAGAGATAAAGAGATTATAGGTATTTCTAATATTACTAAAAAAAAAATAAAAATTAAATTAAAAATTTTTGTAAAAGATAAAAATAAAAAACCAAACACTTGGTTTTTTGAATTTTTCACATAAATTTTGAGGTTATGTGAAAAAATTGTAAATAGAAAAGTTTTAGATCTTTTTATTCGACTTTTCCATTCGACTTTTTTCGATAGGACTTTTAGTTTTGCCGGAAATCGAGAAAAACCGTTTTTTACCCTTAAAACCCCCCTTCATCCCCTTCCCAACCTCAGATCGCCCGTAAATCATTTTTCCTTTCATTTTTATCATATTTCCCTTCTTTTCTAATGGGTTTCATTCTCTTATAATTTTTTTTTCACTTTTCATTATTTTTAAAGGGATCTACCTTGGTCTATACTTGTAGATTTGACGTTAAATATTATTCTAATAATCTCGGAATAAACAGTTGGCAGATCTTTCAGGTCTATTTACATGTCATTTCTCTTTCACATTTCGTTCCATTTAGCTTAGAATATATTTAAGATAAAATGCACGTTGAGAGATAAGTGCGTCTTTAATTTTGAAGCGTGTTTATTGGCTTTATAAAAATCTAATGAAATACACTTTCATGTTTCAATTAACATTAAAAATACCTTTACAAATTTTGATAAGTTAGCGTGTTAGCATGTTTATTTAATGTGTCTACTTGAATTAAGAATCGCATAGGAAAATGTTGCATACATATTAGTAATATTTTTTTTAAATTGAAGAGCTAATTTCCTTTAAGACTTATATAAATAAATGTCTTATACGGAGACTTCTTTAATACCAAATCAGTCGAAAAGTAACAAGTACCAATCATATGAGTATACAACTAGGGAACTCTTACTAATAAATGAAGTGCGTTTGAAAATCGAAATAAAAAAATCTGTAACTATAATTTTTCCACACAAAATAAAATCCAAATATAAATACAATAACATGTTAAACGCGAGTTTAAAGATACATTTTTTAAAGATAATATATAAAGTAACTTTCTCATGTAAAATAAAGTTTGTATTTAATGTCTTGTAAAACGTCACTGTTTACAAATCCGAAACGCTTGTAGAAATATTTAGGAACTCTCGAAGGCTAAACGAATGTTAGTCTTGAGTATTCACTGTTTAATTTGTCGTACATATTTTAAACTATTTAATTAGGTATATAAATGGAAATATGAGCTTACTATATGAGTTCAGAAACCTTGTTAAAAAATGTCTAATTAAAAAGGCGTATTATAAATTAAATGAATATATTGACCCTTGGAATTATATTTCTTAACGCTCGCAGGACGGTGTCCTTTTTCATGTATAAATATTATAATAGTCGAGTTTATATTTGCAATTGTATGTTCTTACTTAAAAACAACAACTATCTCTCTGAAGAAACCGCCTTCCGAACCCGTGGTAAATGTTTGGTCGTACCATGACTTTTTTTACATGACGTTTTACTATATTATGTACTATATTATGTTGAATAAAGATACTTTTGACTTTGACTTTGACTT
>JADANM010006230.1:4283527-4303562 GCA_026213755.1 Eurema hecabe | reverse complement strand
AGAAGTTCAATTTCGTGTTGCGGTGCCGCCCCAACCATATTTGTGGCCGTTCGCTCGCCACAGCGCTATTCGATGGTTGATAAATTTCAAATACCACGTCGTATTTTGGAGGGGACTTTAGTTTAGAATTCGCAGGAATGTGGGTATAAAATGTAGGATGGCTTTTTTTGATCCGATTGGGAATTGGATAAATGTAAAATAAGGTTATACGTTGGTCAGTGTGTTGTCTTTATGATTTTTTTTCCCAAAGGATGCCTGAAAGAAATTTCTACGAAGCGATATAGCCGACCATTGGTTATAATATATTTAAGTTATTTGTTCTTATGTATTAATAAATATAAGAAACAACACGTACTTTTTATTGTTTTTCTTTTTAAAATTTCTAAAATTGACAAATTTGCATTTATAATATGAGGTAAAACGTAATTGCACCTGTGCGAATCCTTCCTAAGTAATCGTTAGTTTCGTTTTTTCGTTTACTAAATAAAATTACAATTTTTTCAGGATACAAGGAACATGACATCTGCTTAGGCCGTCGTGCCACAAAAACCTTTTCCATCAAGGAGATATTTACTATGGCTATCACCTATGTAGCATTTTGCATTTGCGCGACCATACCATACCTCTGTTATCTATGCCTTGGGTTGTCGTATATTCTGTGCCAAAGTCTATGCTGTTTTGTTTTCTGTTCCTGACTAGTTATACTGGCTGGATGAACTGTTAATGTCAAAATGAAATGTCACCGCGCAATTTCGTTTAATTTTAAGTCCAATTTATTTACTCTGACATGCTGTTTTAAATAACTTTAAATAAACTGATTACATATGAGATACTGTAGTACAATTATAATTCAGATTGAATATCCTACGTACATTCCATTGATGATAAGTTATTTTTTTATCTATTCAATAACATTTAATTTGTCAAATCTGTATCGTCGTGTTATATTATCGGCAATAAAAAAATGGTTATCGTCCATTACGTTAAACTTTCCTTCTAATACTGTTGCAATACACCATATGAACAGACATTATTTGTTTTATTTTATTAGACTTGTTAATTGCCACATAGGAAAATCCTGCTACCCCATTCCGTAGCCTAACAATTGGACTTCACAGAATTAACCGAAAAAAAATTGGTCGCATAATCGAAGCCAACACGACGTGTTTATTTTATTTAACTGAAATATTGAGTTTATTTAGGTAGGCAAAATGTTTATACAGACCGCGTATGTCCCCGAATTATATCATACATGCAAGCAGCGCCGTGTGTACATTAAACGTTGATTGAATGGAAAAATATTTACGGGTAGAACTCGATTTTGTCTCAAATACGCGGTGTGGTTTTGAAAACGAAATCGACGAACATTCATTACGAGTATTTATAATCAATTTATATATTCTATTTAGTAATTATGTAACGAATGTATAAAAGACTACAAGCCCATGTTGAAAAAATTATCGCTCATTTGAACCACCAGGTGACTTACTAGAACAATATAAGAGCATGAAATAATAAGATTCACCACTATGACGTCACTTGTAAGCTGACCTTGTGCAGGTGAGAATTCGAAAGTACAGTTGGAGTGAGTACATTTTAGTCACATATTTTTGTAAGACATTCATACCACTGAAATTCTCCATTAAAAATAATAAGAAAATGCGCACTGCCGTAAAAATTTTAAATCAACCCCCAAAAGGTTACGCGGGGACTTGAAACTCTTTATAATCTTAGGTTTTCACGGCCAAAACTACTGGACCGATTGTAATAAAATTTGGTACGCAGATTGTCTAGTCTGAGATAAAACATAGGCTACTTTTTAACTGGAAAATAGGGTTATAAGGGGGGAAGGGGGGTCAAAGTTTGTATGAAAGTCCACGCGGACGGAGTCGCGGGCAACAGCTAGTATTCAAATAAACACAAAAACAAAATTTGTAATCTCCTATAAACATTTCCGCAACGATACAGCTCTAAAGCTCATCTTATTTACACTAATATCCTATTTACGTTACAAACTCAGTCATAATATTAACTTCGCCCCATTAACAACCAAAACAAACAATCATACATCATCGGAAATATGAGTTTATCTTTGTACCGTAACTCCTGTGGCCAATACAAATTATTTTTGCGGTTAATTTCTTGGATTGATAAAATTAAAGTTTCTCATTAATAAATATTGTTTCTTCTGGTAGGTAGGTGTCATATATTGTTAGTTATTTCTGGACATAAGTAGATATATTATTTACGAGACAATATATAATTTTACAAGTGTACCTGAAAATATATCAATATTTAGTTAAGAAACAATTTGTTGCTATAATAACATTTTAAATTACTGTTCTAAATGTTATTAGGTATAGGTATATTTATATCCATCAAAACGTATTTCAAATATTCATAGTTAGATCGTACACAATGAAAGTGAAGATAATAATACCTACGTATTATGCCAAATAACGAGCGAGGTAGTCAAAATAGCATGAAATTATAATAACCGCGTCGGTATTTACTACTGAAAATATGACACAAGGATTCTTCAAAGGCACGTTGAAGCCGACGTCTGACGAGCATATTTCAATTTCGAACATTTTATTTTTCATATTTCATCTGTGGAATCTAAAAAAATACATAAAAATTGGCAGTTCATGCAAAGCTTAATATTAAATACTTATTACATCGAAATTTATTATTTTTTTCAATAAGGCAAGAAATTTACAAGACTCAACTTTTATCCGTAAATCATCTGTGGATATTTAATATTCGCGCGCTTTTTTACGTCAAAACTCCACCTGACATATCGATATTTTAGCGCCGATAAATTCCAGGTCTGTCAATTGTAAAACTGAGACAATCGAATTAACAACAGCTTGGTGAATTTATCGATGCTGTCAAAACAACATCGACCCGAATTTTCAAATTGTGCCCATTCAATTTATTTTGCTAACGAAGCATTATTTCACTGAAGGGACATTTGATTTTTAATAAACGAGTTTTTGTAATTAATCAAGTTGTTTTTCTTAACTTTGTGATTCAATGTCGGAAATAAATATTGAAGGAGATTTTTTATTGATGACTCCACTTAGATTTTGGCGAAAGTGTGTGTCACTTCACACCCTATGACCTAACAAATACTTATTTGTTGTAATTCAGTTTACCACCTATACTAAGTATTTTTGGAAGTAAGCTTGCATTGATATTATCACATACTTCTTTAAGCGGCAACTTCAAATTTCACGTCACTAGCTCTCCCGACTTAAGAACCATCCTCGTACTTCAAGAAATATTAAGAAAAAACCTAACGGTACAGTATAAATTGGTTCGTCTATAATCAAAATCAGATTCATCTGTACATATAATAAAAATGTAACGAGTCGCTGTCTGTACATGGAAGATATATGAGAAAAAACATTATAGGAGACCTTTATTAACACAATAGAACCCAAAACAATGATTTTTGGAATTTTTGTCTGTTTGTTTGTGCACGCTAATCTCATAAACGGCTTATCCTATCTAGATGGGGTTTTCAATGATATATTGTGGTAAGCTTCACTTAACATTTAATGTTTAATTCATGTCAATCCGTTGATAAATAAAAAAAGTTATGGCAATTTAAAGAATCACGTTGAACTTGTGGAACGTTTGTTTGCGCGGGTTAGGCATTTTCAAAAATGCTGCCAAGTCACTTTTCTACGCGGGCGAAGTCGCGGGCACAACTAGTTTTTATAATAAATATATGGAAATTCAAGGTGTTGTTACCAAAAATAATAATTTTAAATAAAAAAATACTGATAATACAATACTAAATTTCACAAAGATTACTACTTGTAATGTACAGCTATTGTTAGCTCCAAACAAACGCTTAATTAAATTGTGATCACCGAACGAGAAATAGACGGAAAATGTCTTTGTGCTATAAATTTTCAATACCAAGACTATTTCGATGCGAGCATATTATTACCTCTTTGATCTAGGACTTTGCTTGTAAGATTGGAAAATTTAACATATTATTTTCTATAGGGCTTCTTAAAATATTGTCATTAACTTTACAAAACTAAAAGTACATGGGTACAGTCTCCTTTAAAAGTATATGAATACATCGATACTGTAACGGAATTTAAGGAAAACGTGTAATAAGATATCGTGATAGAATACGCTACAAATGCTCTACAGATCGACTATTTTCATAACTATTTGGAAAAGTATTTTTTTTAAGATTACAACGGCCAAATACTCATACGCAAATTAAATTTAAGCACGCCTTAAGTCTCGTATTTTTGACAGAATCGTATGGCGAACTGTCAAATCGGACCAGTTTAGGTTGTACTTAAACTTAAGTTGCGTTTCAGTATTCCGGCATATGTAAACTAATTTTTATAAGATACGTGGCTGATGGTATTGACAGATTTAAACAAAATAGCTTTAAGCCAAATGTTTTTGGCCTAATTTATGGAAAATTGTAAAAATTAGTCGAATGTATTTTAATCAAAACGAAGGTTTTGCTTAATGAATGAATTAATTATACCAACAGTAAACACTAAAAATATGACCATTTTATATGTTATTCATGCAAGTTACAAACTTAATTATGTTATCCTGTATCGGGTTGTTATCCTTTGGTGCTTTTAAATATTGTGGCTTGCGATTAGTAAAATAATGTTTAAATCTGTTCATTATTTCTGAATATTACCCCCTGCAACCTCAGAAACTAAAACTTTTTTACAAATTCATATAGATATGAAACTCCCGACCTACTGTTTCGTAACTATAAAAAACTGCATAAAATATGACTTACTTGACTTATCCTGTGTCCCCTAGGTGGGGCAATCAAGGCGTCCACAATGCGCCGCCATCCCGTTCTGTCTACGACGTCCCGTTTGACTTCGCTCCAGGTCTTGCCGATTGCCTTCGCTTGGTCAATGATAGTCCACCGCCAAGTCTGCTTAGGACGTCCACGTTTACGTTTCCCTTGGGGATTCCAGTCTAGGGCTTGCCTCGGGCTATGTCCTGGATCCCTTCGGAGAGTGTGTCCTATCCAGCTCCACTTGCGGCGTTTGATCTGTTTGTCGATCGGGACTTCACTGCATCTTTCCCAGAGGTGTTCGTTCGATATTTTATTGGGCCAGTATATCTTGAGGATTCTGCGAAGGCATCGGTTTACGAAGACCTGAAGCATAAAATATGGATGGATTTAAATATGGGAAATAATATCCTTGTACATCAAAATGTCCTATTTAACTTTTCCTTAAATAGCATAGCGTTTAAGCCGTCAGTTTCAAGTGAAGTAGCTATTACGCTACATTACGTCGTAAATGTGTTCGTAAAAGATGATCGAGCTTTAATTGTGATCTATGACATCATACCGGGATGGATAGTATGTGTTAATATTCTTAGTGGTGGACTTCCATCTTATATTGTAACATTGTTTTATTAGACATTTTATTAAATGTAAGCGACTTATAATCATTGTATTATCTGCCTTTTACAATTTTCATTATTTATTTATAAAAATCTATCTTAATTGCATGTTGATAAATGATTTTCTTCATTTTTAAATGGGTTTCGGGGCTTCTTTTATTGAATAGTAAAAAGCATTATATAATTTGGACTTGTTTTGTATAATAACCTATAACAGGTAGATATTACATATACAAAAACGTATTGCAGGTTTATAGAATTAATGATAAGAATACTGGACTGATTAAGTCGAAATTTAAAAGCTTTAATTTACTCAATATTAAAAGCGACGTGTCAGAAAAGTACCTACTTATAACGCAAGTCGCCGTTATAGCCGCAAAAGCTCTTTTATTAAGCGAAACTCAAATTCTAGATTCATATGTAGGTATTAAAGTAAGTAACACAAAATACGCGAAGCTCTTAAAAGATAAAATATAAGAAATACGCTCGTAAAGCTGACATGTTGAAAAGTTACCTGGCTTAAGAAAAATATATCGTCTCAAACATCCTTTTGAAATATCTGGATTTCGTTGAATGGCGGGATGATGTATTTTTTAATGGTTTTGCAAGGGTACCTTTTGTCGTGTTGACGTATTTGGGAGTTATAAGAAATACCATTTAGTACTGATTCTTTAGAAAGTGGAGAGAAACGGTTTATATTTATCGTAAGCTTGTAGGAAATGTTATCTAATATTTTATTCAAATCGTAATTCAAAATAGCCACGTGTTAACGTAATTTTGAACTAATTTCTAGAACACAAGCTCTGCTTAGCGTTGTGTAAAAATGTCCTGAAGTATTTATTAAAAAAAAACATTCAGTTAATCTATAAAACAAATTCCTATGAGCAAAAATTTTCCTTTAAAGTTTTCACTTCAAAAACGATTCCTCTATCCATTATATTAGTTCTCTATATTGTACGTCAAATCACATAAAAAATTTATAGCGTTTCACCCGAGCAAATGGATAAGTCGTGTTCTTTCGAAAGATTATCTAACGCATTTTAAAAACCTTTTAACAGCCAATTTCTGTTGTTATTAATGAACCGAGAGGGGAGTTTATAATAATGAGGAAAGCAGTGGGTCTAATATTAGTTTGAATAACTTTATTTAGAAATATTACTTCAAAAGTAAGGCCAGAAATCAATATTAAAGGAAATAATACAATATTAATGTACATCTTATGTTTTATATTAATAAAATTGTCAATTTGACACCTTAACCCGTGACTGGTAATATGTTCGTGAAATTTATTGCATATTAATTTACTTATGGGTAGAGGTGGGACACCATCTCTATAATAATAAGGAAATATAATTGCGATTTCGATGCAATAGTTACACTACTTTCTACGCCAATGGTAGGTTCGTTTGAAAATGCATTCGTAATTTACATTTGCATCATGTCGCGTAGTTGTTAGACATCAAATCGTCATGTGTAAAGAAACCGGGTTTCAACATAAAGCTCGCAAACATCTGTATTGATTTCAATTATTTTTAAATTGTTTAAAAATTCATCTTCATGAATAGAAAAGTTATCAAGTTAGGCAAGGATATACGTAACTACAGATTTAAAGAAAAAGCTATCTTGTCTTAATCTTATATTAAGGCTCGCGTTTTTACTGGCATTCATGCATATCATCAAAAAACGCATTAAAATTTGTAGTCTTAAAGATTAACGCATACATATGCACAGATAGAAGGAAGTAACTAATTTATACTATGTAATGATACATAATTACATACTGTAAACAGTGTACAAATACCAGGCAAATAACAAGGAAACACGAGTTAATTCTAACTTTTCCTAAACCTCGGCCGACTGACCCACATTTTATTTGAGTGACATTTTCTTTATATAATCAACAGTAAATGAGCAGTAGCTCGCTGTAATGTTAAAATTTAAACGTGCTGAAATGTTTGCCTTTGAGTAAGGATGCGAAAATATAATATATAATATCGCACGTACGAGTATATTGGGGATATTTAATGAAATTATATGTATTTAGGTAGCTTTATATAAATTCCCTGAAGCAATGTTATCGAATATTATATAAGTACCTAAAGTTTCAAATAACTGGCAACTAAGGGTTAAAATTTTCTTAAAGCGTTCAGGTAAAAAATTAATTCAATGAAAAATATAAATTTAAAACGAGAGCCAAGTTCAATATTATGATGAATGCCTTGTTTGTTGAGTGTTGATTTCAACGACAAAAGACGTGAGATCTAAATGGGTGCCAAGTTCAATGGTCAGTCCTCAAATTTATTTATAAAGAACAGTACTACAACATATCATATCTTCTTATAACGTAAGATAAAGTATTATAGCATGAGGTCTGTCTAAGACCAAGTTAAGTCGTGATATGAATTCAACAATTATGAAAAGCATTTATGATTATAACTTATTATCGTAACAAGAACATAAACACTCATATTAAGGCTTATAAATAAGGAAATGAACTATACAGTACATAACACAATATCTTCCCCCTAACTTTGCTATCTTAACGACAAAGGTGGATAGTGGACAAAACAAAAGTTTTGTTACATCCATCGACTTAACAGAGAACAAGTATTTATCAAATTAGCGGTAAAATGGGTCGGATTAGCAACTTTTTTCGACGAGTCCTTACTAATACTAATATTGTTTGTTCATAACTATGACGTTGAATGATCACAATATGTTTAAGAAAGAATGAAAGCAACACTACACATATTACATATTAAAAAGATACGCAAGACACGAAATAAAGACAGGAAAGGGAAAGAAACAGAGTTGATCTGCAAAAGGTCTCCAATACTTATAGAATGTGTCGGAACAAAGAATTTGATTTCTTGGAAAAATTGAACGTAATTTTGTACTTTTCTCCTATTTTGGTTATTAATGTATATCATTGTCAATAGCCTTACAATATCATCATTATAGGGCTTTCCAATTTTAGTTCGGAGAAGGTGAAGTTATATACCTACGCATGTATGATATATGCAACACATATGATTTAATTACTTTCTTAACCGCTGCCTGATTGTTTTATCAAAAACATTTT
Source organism: Eurema hecabe (assembly GCA_026213755.1). NCBI lineage: Eukaryota > Metazoa > Arthropoda > Insecta > Lepidoptera > Pieridae > Terias > Terias hecabe. Next base: position 4,295,062 of record JADANM010006230.1, on the reverse strand, counting down.
AAATATTCAAAAGTACATAATGAAGCTACATTTTGTACAAATTCATTCTGACTAGCCAGTAACATAAGTTACTGTTTCTCCTCTTGTTTCAATATTAAAAGAAACAAGAAGAGAAACAAGTATTCAAATTATTAAACTTTTTCTTTGGAAACTTTCATCATTTCCGCTTCAGTAGGTTAAAATAATAAGTAATCGGAAATCGAGATAAAGTCATAAAATTATTGGAGTTGCCAACTTTTTCGTCCACAGGAAGGGACAAAAACACGTGTATTACGATACACGTGTTTTTCTTCTTAAAACACTACAGAAATTTATTTTATTTCGTTCTTATTTATTTCATTTCAATAATTCTTTATACTTGCAATAATTTCAATAACATATATTTTTATATCAACCTCTGTTTAAATGTAATTTGGATATATTTCCACTAGCAGCCTGAATAAAAAAACCTATTTCTCATATTTTAAATCCTAACATAAATAAATTGTTACAATCTTAGAAATAATACAAAGGAAATCGCATGTCGCAAATTTAAAACCCAATGTACCCTCATTTTAAAAACTGTAATACTCATTGATGGACGACGCTGTCAAATGTAAACAGAAAATAATTATTACAATCGAAATACTTGAGTAATATGGTTCATCCGATTCTACGAGTATTATTATATATTGCAGCTTGAAAACATATACAATATTATACTTATTACTCTCTGGTATAACAAACACGTAATCTCTGTTTGTATTTCAGGTCCATATGAAGAGAAATACAACAAAAATATAACGGACGTGAGGCGGGAACTTGTCGAGAATATTCAAAAAAGTCTTGGAAACAACTTAACTCTGATACAGGTAGGTAATTTTAAGTATGGACTTATATTATAAATTTGGTAAAATCTTTGGAACCTTTTTTCTTCTTGGTTAAATGGCAGTGCTGCGTTATCTCAATTTTGCCAATGTCTAGTGGTTGTAGATAAAATAAGTTTGAGGGTCTATATTTGGTTGTGGCAATAAGCAACACGTGCTTTCAATACCACAGCCAAACATCGATCTTGGACCTTTTTAACTAGTTTGAAAATTCTATTATTTTGCCATGTAGATATGCAACATTATTGCTAATGGTTGTAGTGTATATAATAACTAGAAAAGTATTGACTAAAACGAAACATCAAAACATTTTGGTAAGAATATAAACATTGTTAGTTGTACAAAGTTCACAACGACGGATCGGAAAAACTAGTATGCTTAAACAATGTTGCTTTTCGCTTTTTATTTGACTGTCTATACGTATGTTTAGATTTTATAACTACGTTGCGAATTTTGATAACCTTTTTTATAATAACAGTTATTAAAGAGAAAGATTGTTATAGTACTATACATCATCTTTATGCCAAGGTTTCTCGATATTTAGAAATTATCACTTCTATGTCAGAAACTATGCATGTTACAATAATGACGAAATAACTTCTTAACGCTACGAAGCAAAATACGAGGATAATAAGTAAGAAAAGTAAGAAATCTTTTCATTAAATAACGCTACTAATCAAACTTTCAGAGTTCTTCCAGTCTCATGATGGTTGTGGAACAGAATGTGGCGGTCTATGAGGAGAGTTACAAGGAATACTTGAAGCATGTCAACGGTAACAACAAGATGTGGACGTTTTGGAACTCCATGTTCTATGCGGGAACTATCTACACTACTATAGGTTTGTTGAACTTTTATATTTCAGGTTTTTATAAGTGTAAGAAAGAGAAGGAAACAAAATTTAATTCGATAAGTTTAATGCCCTTTTGCACTACTGTCTATATATGTAAGTGTCATTTTTAACGTGCTAAAAGTTTTAGGCTACAGGTTGATCTAGTATGCCTAAATTATTATCATAACTACTTGTAGTTCCGTGAGACCCTGAGCACATAACCTCATATACTTACAGACTTTACCTTATTCTAATATAGTATAAACAAATACATATAATGCCTACATACTTTCTAAGTTACTTTTTGCATTTATTTTGATTTATAACATTTCATACAAGTTTCATAACGAACAATAAATTCTTTAGCAGTATCATGTTGTCAGCAATCAGGTTACATTTCCTTTTATTCCCTAAAATCATTTCTTAACACACCACAAACGTATTTTCTTCATGTGATTTTCCCAGTAGAGTCGATTCGTCTTTTTGTAAAATAAACTCTATCACTAAAGGATAGAATTCAAAATTGTCTGCTTGCTAGCTAAGGGAGCTTAATTCTCGGCGGTCGAAAACCTTTTTTGCTACTCTTTGTTATAGAGTGAAGTAATTAAAAATAAACAGAAAACATCCCTTTTGTTCGTGACTTGTTTACACGGTTAGATTTATTTTTTATACTCGAGACGAGTTCACGTAGGAACTGTTATCTTTCAAATTATTACGTTTTTCTGAATATTTTAATGGGCGAGGATCAAAGTTGTGTTGAGTATTAAACTGGATGTGAATAGCAAATGGATGTTTTATGATTCATAACGTAACTTATATTTTTAATATGAACAATTTTATTTTTTATCCTTGTTACATTCTTCGCTCGCATTGAATCAATTAAATAAATATCGAAAATTAATGTAGCCTATGAGCATTCTGATTTGCGTGACAGTGCAAAAAACATCCTTTAAACATTTATAATATTATTTAGGAATTATTAGAGATCTGTCTGTAATAGTTTCATCTCAAATGTTAAATATAAAAATGTGCATTAAATTTTTAAACGCCTTACATTTATAAGCGAGCAAGTCGTGCTTTTAACGCGTCATTTTATTTTGCAGGCGTACAAAAGTGTAACAATTTATAAAATAAAAGGTAAAATATATTTTCAATCGCAGTTGCATTCAATGTGCTCAAAGCAAAGGGGCAATTTCTATATATTTCTTTTACCAGATTTACCGTCAGTCCTTTTATATTCGATTTTAAAAGACAAAGCCTTGTTGCGCGTAGCCTATTCATTTTCAATTTACGAAATAAAAGGTTTGTTTTGTACTAATAGCTTTTATTATTTTAACGTAACAAGTATTGTTACGTATTTTATCGAATGTCACATGTTTTTGACAGGGGTCAATGTCCTTTTATAAGTTTATTCAATGAAGAGTTAGAAAATTCTTTTGAATATATGAACTAATATCAAGAAACTTTCAGATTTATGTTCACTAAATCATTATATTAAGAAAATAATAGTTGATTAGCTGTTGTCGTAATATTAAATAATGTGATATTGACTTAGGTGTGGTGTCAAGATTCTCACAATGATATTTTCACACACACATAACCGTTTTAAATTTGGAACTTTGCCCGGCCGCTTGGCGCACTGTCCCGGTGATCTTGCGCATTTAACGTTGCTCCCTCAAAAAATAGTATTTCTTACTTCATATTAGTATAGATTACATATATTATATCAAAAACGCTTTAATGGGTGATAGTTAGGATTCAATCGGTCGTCGTGTGCGAAGAATTGTTACGGTATCAAAATAGAATCTTTAAATAGACAGCTTTGACCCCGATTCTTCTAGTTTCACGATGCAACTGTCCAAAATGGTAAGTCACTGTTCTTTATATTGTTTAGCTCTATACATTATTTTAATCTGTATATCAATACCATATCTTGGCACGCTGATAAATAATCATTTGCCAAACCGGCTTCAGTTATCGCTCGGCTTAACATTCAATGTCTTGATAATTTTCATTCAATTAAACAAAAGTGAATTGCTTTCCAGGAAAAAACCAGTAATATTTGTGATGAATAATCAAGATGATGAATTGGAAAATCAAACTAGTATTTCCTTCGTAGTCTCTACCATAAAAGCTGAATCTGGAACTCAAACAATATTAAGCAGTGATATAACAACAAATACAAAAGGCAAAATGGAAAGTTCAAAGGACAGATCATCGACATCTATTCGTAAACGACGAAACATATCAAAGAACAGAGGACAAAGCGCAAGACAAAGGGAGAAGACACCAGAACCGAGTAGGGCATCTGTTCCACCCGAAGATACCCCAACTTCGGAGGATGAGGAAACTGGACCCCAGCGTACTTCTAGAGAAATCGAAGCCGACAACACTTACGAGGAGATGAGACGTTTAGTTCAAGAAAAGGCTAGTGCAAAAGATCCAATTTATGATTTAGACACAGATGAAATCCTCGAAGCAAGAGCAATGGAAGCCAATGAAAGAAGACGAAGAAGTATTTCTCCATTTGCTATACCTGATAAGGAAGAAGGGACTAAGCTAGAAAGAAAAGGAAGTTTCATAGATCCTACAAATAAGTTGCTAAGTACCAACTACATCGTAAGCGCAAAAGATGAGGACTCAAATCGCCGTAGCTCATTAACCATAACGTCTACAGAGCCATTATTGCCATCTAGAAACTCTTTATCTCCTCCAGGCACCGCGAGTGCATCTCCCAAAGAAAAAGAATTTCCGTATCCTTTACCGTCAACACCTAAAAAGTTGGAGGAAATCGTTTATCCCGATGAAATTAATAAAAAGGCGACTGATTTACTCAAACCTGCAAAATTAGAAAGTGAAAAAGAATCCTTACCCAAAGATAAAGAAGAAAAGAGAATTAAAAAACCACCTCCAACTAAGGCTTCAGAAACTCAAACATCTGCTCCTGGAGAAATTGTTACCAGAATAATTCAGGTTGAAAGAACGCCTAGTAAAAAATTAAGCCAAGACCAAAAACCTGTCGTTGAAGTTCGTGAAAGAGTAGTTCGTACTCCAAGTAAGAAAATTTCAGCGGATTCTAGGCCAACCGTTGTTAAGCAAACATATAGTAAACAGCCACAACAGGAGCCCCAAAGTAAAGTGCCTCCAGTAAAACCAGCTCGGAGTAAATCAGCATCACGATTTGCGGTCAGTTATTATATCAAATTATTTGCGATTGCCATAATTATAATAGCCATCATTTCATATTTTTTGATGCTAAACTATATGCAGTAGTAAAAACAGTTAAAACTAATGACCATAATGACATTTACAGAATAGAACAAGTGAGAGTGAAATGAGTGAGGATCAAATGTATCAACAGAATGAGAATACAAGTGGTGCCAGGCGAAAAGTTGTGCCGACGCCTCGGCGATTTATGAAAAATAAGGCTCCTAGGACAAATCGTTCACATTCAGTAAACAGAGTCGAAGATATGCGAGTTATAGACAGCTCTGGTACCGGAATGAGTCAGACGAGCTTAGAAATAATAGAACTAATGCAAAAAGCTAGAGCAAGGAGCTTATCGATACCTAAGGAAGATCCCAGACTACCAACTGATTATAAACATTATAGCAGAACTTTGCAAACACCAAATAAAACTCCTGTCAATTTAAGAAGTACTCGAGGGATCTCATGTCCGAAAACAATTCAAATTATAAGTGACCGCGAAATACTTTCAGGCTTAACAAAGAGAAATGTTGAAATTGGGCATAAAAAGCATAGTAGACAAAGTTCGGGCTACGTGGATGCCAGCCAGTCCGAATATACATCTAGCTGTTACTCGACGTCACCAAGTGAAAATGAATACGAGTTTGATCTCCTAGAGAGATCAGCTGAATTAACTCGCAAGCTTAACATGTTAAGTCATAAAGACGACACCAATGCTAATATAATATTAAACAAAACTATGTTAGATCAAAATGATTCTGAACCCAAGGCTGTATTAAGAAGGCGTTCAATAGCCCCGGCTAAAAAGAACGTAGAAGATGAAACTATAGATAAGAAAATCAAAAGATCTTCAAAACCTGAAATCGAGGCGAAACATGTTAAACCTAAACTTTCAAGATTTAAAATTATAGCTAATTGGCAACAGTTCAAATCTGAGTATCGTAATGATTGGGATAAATTGATAAATCTGAGAAATAGGTGTATATGTGATACATTATTATTAATAATTATTTGTGGTTTAGGCGGAATGATGTTCAAATCTTTGGAAGGCTCTTTTGAAAATGCCTTTAAGTGCAATGCTAGGAATGTTAAGCGTGATTTTATAGAGAGTTTATGGCGTGGAAGTCATCATCTTAGGGAAGAAGATTGGAAGTCAATGGCTAGGAAGAAACTATTTGAATTTGAGGATCAACTTCACACAGCCCACGAAGCTGGAGTGACATCCTACAGCGGTCAGCGATCGTGGAATTTTATGAATTCTTTCGTGTACTGTTTGACCTTAATAACGACTATTGGTAAGAATATTTATAACTCTAATCAACCAATGAATTGTTACTAAGAATATAAAATAAAGTACAACCTGAAAAGTAGACTTGTGTTTCCTTTGCGTTTAATTTTTGTTTTTGTTTGTTGTTAATATGAATGCTTTACTAATAGGAATTTGTTTACTTACAGGTTATGGTCACATAGCTCCAAAAACTACTTATGGTCGAGTAGCCACTATCGTCTATGCTATAATTGGTATACCACTATTTCTCATCGTGCTAGCTGATTTTGGCAAGCTGTTCACAAGAATCATAAAGTTCTTCTGGGCCTTTATAAGAAGATTCTACTATACAAGGAGTTGTAGACAAGTCAGAAGAACAGCTCCAGTACAGGTATTTTATTCATTATAGACTTGAAATGAAACGGTATATAATTTAACTCTTTCTATGAAATATTAAATTTCAGGAATCGTCATTTCTAAGATGAAAAATATTGCTTGCTATTAGAGTATGATTTTCACTTACAAATTTGTCCTTGCATGTATTTTCTTGCATATATTTTGTGATCGCAGCTAACTAAAAGAAAGTTTCTTTTAGTATAAAGAAGTATTTCCCTTTATAATTAAAATAAGTATTATTTAACAATATCTAGGCATTTCTGTCAACTTAAAACAACACAATAGATGTACACTATAAATAAATAGGAATTTTATTTATAGACAACAATCTTCATTGTATTTGTGTAGCTAAAAATAAATACTCACGTGAGAGTTGCATGTATAGAGAATATGTTTCAAAATCCGAGCAAAATCTCAAGCAACATACAATGCAATTCAAGAACGGGCTAAATGTTGTTATAATAAATGATTATAGATACTATCTCAAACACTGAGGAATTTATATAACCAAAAAAAACCCAAAAGGATATTATCACGGTGATAATAAAACGTTATATCGTTCAAAATAAATGTATATATTTTAATTTACAGGAAGTAATGAAAGGCCTGAATATAGTATACGACGTGGTACGTCGTCCTTCGCAAATATTCTCAGAAGAAGACATAGAGACATCGCCTGATAATCCACCAGCCTTAGAAAGAAAACCCAGCGAAGTCCCACCTCCATTACCTCCAAAACCTGGCACGAAGCTAGAAATTGACGGAGATCCCGAAACACCAGCACCATCAGTCTTTGAAATAGACGATGAATTCAACTTACCGATATCAGTGGCCATATTCATCTTAGTAGTATATATAATCATAGGTGCCGTTGGCTACAGTACTTGGGAGACTTGGAATTTCTTCGAATCGTTCTACTTCGTGTTTGTATCCATGTCTACTATTGGGTTAGGAGATATGGTTCCCGATCACCCTATGTTTATGATGGCTTCCATTCTATACCTCGTCTTCGGATTGGCGTTGACTTCCATGTGTATTAACGTCGTTCAGGTGAAACTGTCTGATACGTTTAAGCAAGCTAGTGCCAAATTAGGTGCTACTATCGGTCTAAAAGTAGCTGAAGAAGACGGTAGTTTAGTTCCTACGACTCCTCCTCCAGTAGAAATTGCTCCTGTCCATAGAGGGACAGTAGCCGATGATAATAAAACGGTAGATAGTACTGACGATGCCAAAAACAGATAAGCTTAAAATTATTTTGATTTAGTTTAAGGTATAGTTTTGTTAGATTTACGAATTTTTATATTTGTTATGACTGTTGCTTTGTGTGTAAATAAACGATTTTATATTTTTGCCGTTGTTGATTTTATAAAATGTTTTCGAATATTAGTTCTTTATTATTATTGGTACTTAAGCTAGTAAAATGTAATGACTCGTTATATTGTTCATATTCTTCTACCTATGCTTCTTTAAGCAAACGTATTCTCGCGATTTGGCCAAACCATTGGATCCTTCAGTCCAATAGTTTTAGCCCTCAGCTTAATATATCATAAATCTTCTCACTCTAAACTCAAGTTTCTAGTATACATTAGCAAAATAAAGCAATATTAAAAAAAAACATTTATAGTATCGAACTAATATAACAGAAAGCTTCAATCCCATTCTATCACACAAAGGAAAGTACAATCAGGTTAATTTCTGGCCGTCTGAGCGAATGGCTTGACAATTTTCCCGACACATTGTTACCTGTAATGAAAGTGACGTGCCAACGCCTTCAAAAGCTTTCAATGAATTTAATTATGGCGTCGTGAAATCCGACCGCAGCTGCGAATAAAAACTTCTTTGAATAGTGATTTCATCGATGCTATAGCAGGTATAGCAAAGAGCAGCATTATACAAAGTTGGTTAGGGCTTCTATTTGCCGCTAGATGGCGGTGACATACCGCTCAATCGCGCTATAGCTATATAGAATATTGTAGAATTTGTGAAATGCATAAGCAGCCTAGATCTGTTAGTTTAGTAGTATATTTCGTTAAAGCTGAAACCCATTTGTTTAATCAAAGAAGAAAATAGTAACAACGTATTAAGATCTTAGGTAAATAAATTTTCATTTTGTATCTATTATAATAGTTCTACTATATAGAAATAGAAGGCGTGCCTATTATAAACTTATATACGTTGCTTCCTTGCAGTCTATTTAAATACAGGTTTTTTCATTTTTTATGTGAAAAAAGATTAGTAGTCAATTTTAATTGTTCAATATTTTAGTGTTTATGTGCTTTTTATGTTATGATTGTGTAATTACTCTTGTCGTCACCCGTACTACGATTCAATACAGATCAATGGCGCACAGACTGTATATGTATAAAAATAAGAAAGTACCATCAGATCTAGCGTGCTTTGAAAATTGTTTCATATTGTATTCAACGATCGGAAATTTCTTACACAAAAGATAAATAAAATTACATTCAGTTGCAATGTCTGGGTTCCAATAAATGCCTATAGTTGCAATAGTATTCATACACGCTAGCATGTTTGGAAATCGTTTTTATTTCTTACCCGACTGCAGTGAATGCAAACTAAAGGTTAATGTTTTTTCCCCATACGTATGTGTTTAAGTATGTAGGAATAATTTGTTTTAGCGAACCCTGGTTAAATAACTGACTTTAAAAAATGAGATGTTAAAACATAATGGCGTAATAGCGCCATTATATTTTTATATCACTAGTTTTTTTCCCATAATCAATGCAGTATGCCATTAGTGATATAGGCTATAGAAGTATTAGTTTAATAATTTAGTCGATAGTCTTGAAGATTCACTTTGAAAGCAGGTCGAAGTATTTGAATCCCCATAAGGACTCATCGAATCTTTTAACTTTCATAATATTATCATATTTTACTTTTAAAGTAATTTTGTAAAAAAATATTGTTACTGATTCTCTTATGAATAAAAAAAATAATGTAAATTACTATCTTTTGACACCTGATTTTAAAAATACAATCAGTACTTCAGGCGTTACAATTTAAAACACAAACATACACATACATTGCCAAAAGCAGTACCCTCCTTTTCGGCCTGGTCGTATATGAGTAATAAATGTAAAAAATACAATCTTCAAACTAAAGTAATAAGCTAATTTTAATCAAAGAAAAGCTACTTACTTTTAATTTTGTTTCTGCTATTAAAGTCTTCAAGTATCTTTTTTCCCGCCTAAAGCAGTAAAAACGTTTCAGTAATAATACCTATAAGAGCTTTTTGTGATCACAAACAAAAGTATGACAAAATCATATTCAATTTACCCTTAGGAATATTAAATTATACGTTAAAGTCTTTCAGAAATACGTGTGTATTTTATTTTATTTATTTCGCTTCTCGCATTTGGTTGATTACACATCAAAGACGTTGTATATTATTAAATATTTTTTTTTATATGGATTTACCTATAACAGAAACAAAAGAGAGTATTTATTGTTGTTTCTACGGGCAGTATATTTTTATTATACTGAATTTGCTGTTAAGCAAATTTTTTAACCCTAAAAAAGATATGTTTGACTGTTTATTTGTTTATTAAACATTCTGTTACATAAGGAAATAGTAAATTACACTTTTTCGATACACTTTGACATGATACATCATATTTATGTTTTTATTTATGCTATGAATGTCTACAAATTTTTATTTCAAGAAAAAATCTTGTAAGCACTATAAAGTTTGGTTGTATTTTATTTTTAAATAGTCTTTATAAATTCTTAAATAGACAAATAACTATCAAGTTCTCATTAAGTGTACGGCCTTCTATCCCACGTTCTAACTACTAACATTTCGTTTAAATTTTTCGACAGACGATACAGTAAATGTTTTAAACTATGAAGTTTATAATCAACGTATTCATTCACAAAGCTATTATCGTAATAATGCGATAAAGACACACGCAATTTATTTTCTATGTACTGTAGTTCTCTAATCGTTTCATTACACCATTTCAAATGGCCTTTAACTTGATTAATATTTATATTATGAGTTCTTGAATAGAAATCCACTGTCGATATTCCACTTTCTTCATCGTTCATATTAAATGTTACGTCTGAATTCAAAATACTTAACTGCTTATGTAAATTATATAGTTCGATGCCATCAAAGTTGCATTGACTTGTATCAAAATAATCTATATTGATAGTAGTATCACACTCAATGTCGTCTACGAATCGACTGTCTAAGTATCTTTTAATAAATTCGTTTAGAGTAAGCTTTGCATCTTCATCCGAATATCCAACAGTTTTGAAATGTTGGATAATCAGTAAGTTTAGGAACAAACTAGGCAACGCTATGGGCAACAATTCACAAGGTGGATCCATATGACTGTACCTTGACCAGCCAGTGAGAAAAATGCCTTTAAAATTGTAGATATTGTTAGTTCCAGCGAATTTGTAGTTGTGAATGAAACTCAACCAGCTGAAGTGATTAAGAAATCGTCGTTTCAGATCTGGGAAAGTAGCTGTTCTGCCATCGGCGCCTTTGAAAGCTGACGCTATCCAAATGTTCCGGAATTTTTCATTATACTTCATCATGTTAACATGAGAGGCTGTCAAACTAGGAGTATAGTCCCAGTACACTGGTTCTACGTCAAGCTTCTTTACAAATTTATCCCATTTATAAATGGGAATATCTCGTAAGCCATCATCCCAGATTAAAATGGTGATGTTAGGGTTTATCCCTTTTATGATTTTCGTAACTGATTTCACGTGCTTTACAAATATTTGTCTGAAATCAATAAAAATAATATATGATTTTATTTATTTGTCTCAAAATACTTTTCTTTAATTTTCAATATTCACTAATTAACAAAAATAAGTAAAAGCATTAGGATTTTGGTCCAAAATGAAAAGCCCAACACTTATAAGGCAACACCATTTTGCAATGTTTTGTTGTCTTTTAGTGGAATAGTAGGTGAGGGCGACCAAATCGGATTAC
>JADANM010006230.1:4223107-4259900 GCA_026213755.1 Eurema hecabe | reverse complement strand
CTGTTTTATATTTAGTATTTATGTCAGTAAAGGACAACCCAATTATACCTTGTGAGCTTCCTGAAACGCGAGCGAAGTTTAACGTAGTCTCTCGACGTGGTTCGAAACTGTTACACGATTTGATGGAATTATAATCCAAATTGATAGCTTGATTGATGGCAAGTTAATGTCTCTTTAATCAGTATGTAGGAATATTAGGTTATTACAACTTTAGATGACGCAGAAGGATCAATTATATTATTGGTAAATTATATTTATGTAATTACTAAATCTACAAACAAATTTTCGTCTCCTATTTGGCGTAAAAGTTTAATATTAATATGATAACATTATGTTTATTGATCAATCAAGTAACAATTGTGTTTATTATGGCAAATAAAAACACTTTTATGTTACTATTTATTATAGTATTTATAATTGTGCAGCATTTTTAAAACGTTATAGATACCTATGAAATGATTACCTATGTTTAAATATTTTACGTGACTCTTCCGACCCTTCAAAAATCCGTTTTTTAAGTCGCTCTAGAAAGCCACTGTTCTTAGCTCTAAATAAGTTAATGTTTTGACTTAATTTACACGTCGAGCACTCGGCAATTAATCAAATAAGTTTAACGATAAGTTCATTTTCAGTGGAAGCAGTTTCCAAAGCGTTGATGAAAGTTGATTAAAACTTGAAGGATATATTGCATTTTGTAGTATGGAGGGTTTTTCTATTTTATAGTAGAAAACTAAGGTAAGATCAGGTATGAGTGAGGTTTATTGGTGAATGTCCACCTTCGTTTTAAGATCATTGATAAGGCTACGTAATGTTTTTCGGGTTTTTTAAAGCAAATTTTAATAGTTATTGTATTACTTTGAGGTATAGACATTTCTTTTATTATTAATTGCTAACCTCTCTTCGCGGTTTTGTACGCGTTTATGCATGAATAATACACATAAACCTCTTGAATTACGCTGTCTGATAAAAAAACACATGAAAATCGGTTGCGTAGTTATAAAGATTTAAGCATATATACAGACACGCATAGGCACATACTAAAGAAAGCGACTTTGTTTTACACAAAGTTGTATATAATCCATTGGTTAAAACTTTCCGGCAACATAGATATAAATATAAACTAAATAATACTCAACAAGTATGCAATACACGCTTCGAAACAAAGATATCCGCAGCTTAGCGAGATAAGCCAAACTTACAAGACGCGCTGTAACTTAGCGTGCTTGAAGCTGCTTGTTTAACTTTGGACTGGCTGATAGCACTATGAAAGCAATCTTCACTTTAAGTCTGTAGGCTAGAAATGATGAAATAAATATATGTATACCAATAGAATAAAAAGTCGCTTCTCTCTGGCCCTATGTATGCTTAAATCATTAATACCTACTAGGCAACCGATTTTAGAAAGAATAATTCAAGATAAAGGTTTATTTTTTATTCTATAAAGTGGTGAGACGAGCTGGACGCACTCCTGGTGGTAAGAGTAATGCCAGCCCATAGCCAATGCAGTGCTACCCGGAGTCTTGCTATAAAGCCCATCTCCGGGCAGGGGTTCACTACACCGACGCTCCCCACCTTGAGTTGTTATATGTATAATATATGCGTGCGAAACTAGGGCTAGTCGCTAGTATATAATATATAATAAATGTTTGATGCATCAGCATGGTAAGCATATACCTACAAACTACGAAGATTACAACATCACTGTTAATTATTAGCTTAAAATGATTCAAAATCCTTTTCTAGATGTTCTATAGAAATTTATTCATCCAGGCTTTTTGACAATTCCTAAGCAAATATAGCACTTACAAAAAATGTGCTTTATATTGACAAAACATTTTCTAAATCACTTCCGTATATTCAGATATCTAGGCAACTTGATATCGTTATTACATTAGTATAGATTTATATTTGCATACGTTTTTAACACGTAACTTTTGATATAACGGAAGTCCATTGGTCGAGGTCAGAACTGGGTCACCTAATTCGATTACAATTATCGAGTCCCCAGCTAGAATCGATTGAAACTGATTCGGATTGTAATCCGTTATAATGGCTCTGTGACTCGCAAATTTTTAGAACACTTTTTAAAAAGTCTTTTAAACTGTTCTTCGTTTTAATTTGAATTTCTTTTTTCTATCCTGATTAAAAAGGTCAGCTTAAATTTTAAGTGTAATCGATAATTTTTTTTTAAACAGCTACAGATAAGAAATATCTGTAACCAAAATTAGTTAAAGAGAAGTTCGCAGTTTAGTTTCATTAAACGAATTCTGAACATTCTTACCAATTTCTAGTACTATGGGAATTATTGTAACCTTTCAAGTCTTATTTGACTGGACTATTTCATTTTACTGACTTTTAATAATAAGTCTATTGATTATAATTAATTGACTGTGAATTTATATAATATTTAAAAATGCAAAAAGAATCTCTTTGTTGCGTACTTCAAAATATCTAAGACTAGAAATCAGGTATAAATTTATTGTATTTAAAAGTTCTAACTTATTTTCACTGGTATCGTAATAAACGTGCAAACCTTCTTTTGACAACAAACTACGATATAGCAAAATAATTTGATATTGTTATCAGTTTGCCGCAAGGAGAATATTTTATTATTATCGATAATTACCTATGTCCAGGTAAAGAAGATATCATAATAACCCAGTTCACAAAAGTACACTTTCGTTTTACGAACTCGTTCAAAGTCCTCGAGCCTTCGGGCTACCTAAAATCTTGTAATTGTTTTCGTTTCCTCGAACAAGCTCAAAACCAAATCGATCGACAACATAATTTGAATATCATAAATCATAGCGCTTTGAAATAAATGTGCTTTGTAAATTTAATTGAAGGTGGTCTGATTATGATTAAAGATAGAAGGGATTGGATGGACATGGTGCTTTTTTCTAGGTTGTTATATGCAGTTGCAGAATAGTTAGATGTTCGTGGTTGTGATAGGACAAAAAATATCAAAATGTACATATTATGTATAAGGAAGTTTGGATGGATTTGTGTGTGCGCATTTGGATGTAAGTATGTATAATATATATTATTGAGATTTTTCCATAAATAATTTTTTTCTCTGCAAACAAAGTTTTTATTAAATTAATACGCCTTTTAAAGACGACATTTAAAGTTTACCAATCCCTATTTATATCCTTTTATTTTTTTCTTATTTATTATTATTTATTTCTTTCTATAAAGTCTTAAGATTAACCAAATCACAAAGTATATTATACAATTAAACAAATTCATCCATAGTAAAGCTTATGCGCCCTCTACTAATATATTATTCATAGATACCATATAGTCCGGTCAATTTAGACATTTGAAGTTACATAAAGTCCCAACAAGCTGAATTTTTTACAGGGGAATGATGGGGAACTTCTAGACATTGTTTATAATTATGTTTTGAACAATTTCACTGAAATTCAGCTTGTTGGGACTTTATGTAACTTCACTCTCATTTTTGGTCTAAATTGACCGGACTAATAAGAAATGTTACGATACGATACGTGAAGCGCGGCAAATTCAAAACAATGATAACAGGTATAAAATATGTTACATGTAATAAGGTACGTAAAATCTCCCTACATAATTTATTGTATTTTCTAACACAAGGTTTTCGGCTAGGACAGTCGGTCAAGGCAAGATCAGGAAATAATTTCTCAAGGGGATACAGTGATTGATCGCAAATTACTTACTACATTGGGAAATAATCACTTATATCTATCATAATACAATGAAGGTCAAACTTATTTAGTACCTAGATCTAGCCTTAAGAAATATTATTTACAGGTACAGGTACCAACAGACTTCAAAATAATAACTGATGATGTTTAGCTCAATTAAGCAATCAGAACTGGCTCAAATTTAATCGTGCAGTTTGACCCACTCTCCAACAGCAGTTAAAAATGAAGAATTAAAATTTAATTACATTAAATTCATGACTACGAATACAAACTTTGGTGCAAAACATCTATAGTATAATAAATATTAAATAAAAATATTAAAAACCCCTGTAAACCGACTGTGTGTCGGGGGTTTTTAATGAAAAAAATGACATTAAAAAAAATGACAGACACGTCAAGCTTATAAAAGTTGTTGTTTTTCTGTAATGTACAAGTCATAACCCTTCATTTGAAACTCCACTTGAGAATATTTGCAGACATTCGATTTTTCGTCCCCACTTTAACCCCCCAAATTTTAAATGGCTCAATCGATTTTCATTCAAGAACACTCGCACGTAAAACACAATATGTAATACAAAAAAAACTAAATTGAAATCGGTTCATTCGTTCGGGAGCTATGATGCCACAGGCAGACAGACACGTCAAACTCTTAACACCCCTCTTTTTGCGTCGGTGGGTTAAAAATGAATCGCCAAATGTGTTGCTAAGTTGCGTAACTTGTTAACAGTTGAACCGATTTCGATGATTTGATTTTTAGAATATTCCTCAAAAGAATGCACCATGCATTCTTCTCTTATGCAGAGAAAAGAGTAGTAGAGTCATAGGATAGAGCGTGAATGAAGGTTATAATAAATTCGGGTCGAGCCAATTTTATAATTAACTAGCTGTTGCCCGCGACTTCGTTCACTCCACTCCGAAAAGAATAATCAAACTAAAAAGAATTTGTCAGTTGCTATAAAAAACGTCAGCATTGTGAAAAGAAGGATATTCGACTATCTATAATTATATATGCAATAAAGTGTAAATAAATAAATAAATAAATAAATAATTGAAGCAGATTATACGCCGTTATTAAAAGAACTTAAGAAAGAGCCTTCATGAAGGAAACAATCACTACCTACCCTACAACTACTACGACGTCACTTTCTGCGACATATATAACAGATTGACGTTTAATCTTTCCACGCTTTTGTTTAATGATATGATATTTATTTTCTCTTATTCTTAGTAAAGTAAACAACAATAACATATAATAGGTCACATAATGTTTTTCCTTCTAATACAGTTAGCAGCGATAATTGGCATCGTTACTGCAATTCACTGAATCGTGTTAAGAACACTTTGTAGATTCTCTTAAGAAAAATATTGTGTTCGTATTTTTTGTAACGTTACTTGAATGTGACATTCTATTAACCTACATATCAAAACAAATAATTTAGTTTTTAACGTAATATATATTGAGTTATGACAAGGACATACTTTGTATCTTTAAAAGTACATAATATATCAATGCTTACTTGTTAATAATAATCAAATATTGGTGAGCACCATGTATGTAAATTAAAAATCATACCCTATTTGTAAAAAAAGATACTCTATGAATCAGTTGTCTTCTGTAGTCCTTCGAGCCGGATTAACTAGATATAGTCCAGTGTTTTAGGGAGCCCCTTTACTTTACAAATCAAACCTACCTCAAAACAAACCTACATATCAAAACAAATAATTTAGTTTTTAACGTAATATATATTGAGTTATGACAAGGACATACTTTGTATCTTTAAAAGTACATAATATATCAATGCTTACTTGTTAATAATAATCAAATATTGGTGAGCACCATGTATGTAAATTAAAAATCATACCCTATTTGTAAAAAAAGATACTCTATGAATCAGTTGTCTTCTGTAGTCCTTCGAGCCGGATTAACTAGATATAGTCCAGTGTTTTAGGGAGCCCCTTTACTTTACAAACTAATAAGTCAGTGCTCTTCCATATATATGTTATTGGTCCATAGTAATACACATTATCAGTAGAATAAAGTTCTGTACTATGCAAAAGCTTCAAAACCATCCAAACCAATGTTTTTTAAATCCAAAACTTACTCAAACCCAAACAGCTGCAAACCAGTGCTAACTACTGCTAATGAGTGTAAATTTTTCTATTCATCTAATAGTGACTATTGGCTTATTTTATAGAACAATATGTTAATACAAAATAAATAAAATAATATAAGCCTTTCCTATAAAGAAAATCTATTAGGTGTAAAGCTAACCACACCTTCAAACTATCCAAAGTAAAAATATATGAAAACCTTTCATAATTCAGTTTTCGGTCATCAATCAGAGGT
This sequence comes from Eurema hecabe, assembly GCA_026213755.1. Taxonomy (NCBI): domain Eukaryota; kingdom Metazoa; phylum Arthropoda; class Insecta; order Lepidoptera; family Pieridae; genus Terias; species Terias hecabe. The sequence continues at coordinate 4,253,867 of JADANM010006230.1, read as the reverse complement.
GACCGAAGATTCATTTATTAAACGTCCATTTATTATGGAGGGTAAAACGATAAAGGTCAGACTGCTTTGATAAAACACTATGTAAATCGTCTTTGAATGGATGACTTAATGACATTCACGCTATCGATCAAGACTTTAGGATTATGTCGTTTTTATAGGTCGTTCGTTGAAGCCTAGAACCTTTGTTGCTTATACGTGGGCGTCTTTTACTATAAGTTTTTGTGTTAAGGGATATTTGTATACACCTTTATTGTGTGGATTATAAGTATTCTTTGAGAAATAGTGTTTTTGCTTTCCCGTGAGTCTGCTACGAATTGTGTGGAGAAAAATAACATGGTCGGTATTGCCATATGCGAGCCATCTCCCCTAACATAGGGTGGTATCGCTAGTAAATTAATACGTGGCTTAACGAAATATATTACAGGAAAGATACGCCCCACGACCGTTTGGTTTAGTACAATTTAATTTAAACCCATACTTCAGTATGTCCTGGCAATACTTTTTATTTTTGGATACTTAGTAGTGTATTTAATTAAAGATTATACGTATGTAATTTACTTATCTATTTTTAATCACACAACATCTGCTTAACGTAGGACTAAAGACTGAAATATTTAAAACAAATTAATCGTATTTATTTAAAGAAGTTTAGGTATTGGAATCGATCATTTATAAAATACGTATATGAAATTCAATTCTTTATGTTTAAAGCCACCCATTTTATAGCGATATCAATATCTCGCGTGAATTTATAATAGTATTGCAATTATTTATTCACGTAGCCTTTGGTATGAATATTATATACAATGGTTTTATTATTGTTTCAAAGTTGTTTGAATTGAGTAAAACATTTCTTATTGTAAAGTAATAAAAAAACTGTAGAATATAAAATGGCTTTTTTCTATTTTGCAACGCCTAATGTAATTAGTGCATATTATTTATTTCACTGTTAGTTTTTTATAAATACTCGCTTGTAATTTCAGTAACGGACAGCTATATATTTAATCTACGAGCTTTTACTATTGGTTTTGCATGCATTAATTGCATGACTCACTCGGACTCACACTTAGCGGAATGTAGTCGAAATGAGTCTCAAAGAGGGCATAATTTGGGTAGATTTCATTATAATTAAGTTTTTTCGTTGACAGGCTAGCTGCACCGATGCGGTCCAGATGCTATATAACTCTTTCCAACTATCATAGGGGACACATTTTTAAATTTGAAAATCCCACAAATTAAATATAGATTAAAAAAATCATGACGATCTGGCTAGTAGTTTTAGCGTGAAAGCGTAACACATTTTTATTCTACATTTGTAATATAAAGTAAGGATAAAATTAAAAGTGATTTTCTGTATAGAGACCGTCAGTTTTCCGATATGAATAGCTCGTATGTAAATAATGTTTGAAGTCGACATAGCGTCAGTGAGCGACGCTTCCGTTACAATAATACGTATGAACCCATGTTAGCATTTGAAGCCGGCTAAAATAAATATTTTGTGTGCATTTCTATGTTATACAAATGCGATGTAGATTTGTTTTTGGTGATTTACGACATCTGAGTTGTGTGTATGAAATTTTGTATGACTTTCACGGGAATGACTAAAAACTAGATTGCTCTGTGGTTTTCGAAATTAAAATATAGTATTAGATTGATTTTGACAGGAAAAAAAACAATTAGTTGATATGTTTTATAGGTAGTAACATAGTATGAAACGCGATTTTTTTGCTATTTTGAAATAATAAGCGCATTTAAGTTACGGAGTGGGGGATAATTACGTCACACCTTAGTAGAAAACGTGCATTGCAGTGACGTCACGCGGCTTTTAATTATGAAAATAACTAAAAAAATACGTATCTATTATTTTTCATTATTCTATCCGACGGACCCCAATCATGATGATACCTTTAGAGTACGTGGCTTTATATAAATGAGGAATTTTTAAATTAGTCTACATTTTTCTATTTAAAGCGTATTACATAACAGTCAAATATACAAGTCACCTTAGCACCTAAAATCATTAGTGGCATTATTGTTTCCAGTTTTTAGGAAAAATTCCTTATCTATTTAGATGATTTGGAACTTTGTATGTTAATAAAAGTTTGTAGTCCACAAGATACATTACTTCTTTTTTTATTTATTATTTTTTTATTATTATAATATGAAGTGGTGATACGAGTTGGACTTCCTCCTGATGGTAAGAGAAACGCCAGCCCATAACCAATGTAGTGCTACCCAGAACTTTGCTCCGGGCAGGGGTGCACTACATTGACGCTCCCCACTTTGAGTCATAAGATGTTAAGACTCATTAGCCCAGCAATCACGCTGGCTACAGTGCCCTTCAGACCGGAGCACAGTGATATTTGCACATCACTGTTCAGGCGGTTGAATGTCTGGCACTTCGACACACATACCTACAGACTTACATCTAACGTTTCTTTGTAATCTATTATATAAAAATGAATCGCAAACAGTTTTGGTAAGCGTATAACTAGATAACAACTGAACCGATATACGTCATTCTTTTTTAGAAAGATAGTAGGATGTACGAGGTTGGTTCTTAAGCAAAAAAATGGAGTATAGAATGTAAGGTGTCAGGTACAGAGTGAACGAAGTCGGGTCGGGCCAGCTAGTATTAGTATACATTTGAAATACGAAATACCTTCGTAACTCAATTAGAAATTAATAATGTTATTGCAATGAATTATAATTGATAGCTTCAAATAAACAATAGAGGCACACAATTATTAGTTAGAATTGGCAGTTAGCACATTTCATTGTTACGATAGTGTGAAATTAATTAATCTCAATTTATATGACTATAATGTATTAAGTACGGTTGTATAGAGCTTTATATGTAGTTGTATTGTATGAGGGTGTGAAATGTGAATGATATTATTATTTTACGTTATTTCTTCGCTCCAATTTAAGTCGCAGCGTGATGTTATGTAGCCTAAAGCCTTGCTCGATAAATGGTATTTTCAATAAAAAAGAATCTTTCAATTCGAACCAGGAGGTGCTGAGATAAGCGCGTTTCAAACAAACAAACTCTTCAGCTTGATAACATTAGTATAGATAGTTAGTATACCTATACTTATTAATTATAAATAAAAGAGCAAAATCATACATAAAAAATAGGACAGACTATATAACAGCTAGTAACAATACTTAATTATACAATTTTCCAACGCTTATTATTTCAGTAATAAACCCAAATTGGTAAACGTTACACAATTTAATATTTAATCTGTCGAAAATTACAATCTGACAGGCGACGCCGGGGCGAAGAGCCTTGAAGTGTTATTAAGTGTTAAAAGGAAATTATAAATCCCTATTTTCGTAATAAGGGGAAAATATGAATGATAACCCCTTTTATTAAAGAGCCTTTGAACGGGGAACAGTTGTTACGGCGAAAATGAGTTCGTATTTTTTTGTGAATCATAGAATATACTTTTCGAGATTATTAATAATAATGTTTATGTTATAGTATATATATCTTTATGAAAGCCTATTCTTCATATAACACTACATATAACAATGTATATAACAATGTCGCTTTCCTATATCAATCCCTATATATGATTAGCAGCAACCGATTATGATGCGGTTTTTTTATGAGATAGTGATTTAAGAAGAAGGTTTATGTGTATACTACATGCATAAATGCTAGTAAAAAGTAGCGCAGGGTACGGCTAGTATGTATATAAAATATAGTTGGGTTATTCAAATACTTAAGTATAATTTTAGAAAAGTTGTTACGATTTCTATGATATTTGTTTCAGAAGATTCGTCTCTTATATACATATTATAATGATATCAGATAACTAATTATAAATATCATATGAAAATATATAGCTAACCCGGACAAAAACGAAAGGCCTAGCTAGTGTGATAAATTTGATATAAAGAATTTTTTAAATGATTGAACTATTTTTGAAGTGACGCTAAAGTAATTTAATGTATTTGTGAGTTAAGTAAATAAAATTGAAGTTGTTTTATTCTTTCATGTGAGAAAAAGACAAAACAGATAATAATGACGTCACTTGTTTTTTGAAATTTGCTAGAGGTTTTTTTGATTGTTTGGGTACATTATATATGTAAGATCAGGGGCCGGCATTTTGATTTATTTAGAGACTAGCTGTGCCCATCGACTTTGCCTTTGGCTAGTCTACACTAATATTATAAAGAAGTAAAGTTTGTGTGTTTGTTAAATAGTAAGGGGTAATCTACTGAACCGATTTTTAAAACTCTTTCACCAATATAAAGCCACATTATGGCTGAGTGTCATACGCTATATAAAAAACCGAAAGATCAAAAAGGATTATTAACATTATGCCTAACAAAGTGGGCACAGGTCAGCTAGTAGTATATATCTTTATTAAAGCCTATTATGACTACATAGTTGGTATAAAAAGACGTAGAAAAGTGACTTTGGGCAGCATTTTTGAAAATGCCCGCGCCAACAAACGTTCAGCAAGTTCAACGCGATTCTTTAAATTGCCAAAACTTTTTTATTTATCAACTGATTGACATGAATTAAACACTAAATGTTAAGTAAAGCTTACCAAAATATATAATTGAACCCCATCTAGATAGGATAAGCCGTTTCTGAGATTAGCGTGCACAAACAAACAGACAAACAGACAAAAATTCAAAAAAAAATTGTTTTGGGTTCTATTGCGTTAATAAAGGTCTCCTATAATATTTTTTCTCATATATCTTCCATGTACAGACAGCGACTCGTTACGTTTTTATTATATCTATATAGATAAAGATATAGATATAGATATAGATGTATAGAATAGATACCACAACCATCTTTTGGTCTCTTTATTTAGATATAACAGAACCGTTAGTACAACGTGTGCATGAGGCGATCGTCGACTGTCTTGATGCAATAAATATATAAAAAACGCTCATTTTTAAGTTACGTGCATATACCCTATTTTATTTGACAATCGACACATCTTCACAGAAACCATACCATACCTACTGCCCTAATTCAATTGTCACCAAATGCCTGCGCTCCATACCACTTACTGAACAATAAAAATCATTTTACCTTCATTCCGTCCCATTGTTGCCCATTTCCTGCTCATTTTTCCGTCGTTTATATGATGGAACCTCTTATTAAATTGCTTACTTAATTGTAACGCTTAACAAAGGAGTGCTTAGTGCTTACTGCTTACAGCTCAATATAACGGTGCTGTTTTTAATGAATCTGTAAGATTTACGTAAATACTTAATATCTAGACTAATATATAATGTGTTGGTGACAATTTTCTATACTCGGATATATAAACTGTTTCTATAGTCTCGGATGTATATGTAGTTAAATGGAAAGTTAAAAAATGAGCCACTTTTTGTAAGGGTCACAAGTTAGGTTAGGTTAGGAAACAACGAAACAACGAGTTAGACAAATAACGAGAGCGTCCACTATTATAGTTTAAAGACGACAATATTTGATTGTTTGTTTGAATTGAATATAACATAAAACTGCTGGACTTGATTTTATAAAAAATTCAGAAAAGATAGCCTTGGGCATCGCAATGATAATAAATATTTTCAGGACATTTATACACAGCGTCAACTAGTTCCAAGCTAAGCAGAAGCTTGTGTTATGGCCACTACCTAGATAACGGAATAAATTACATATACATACTTTTGAAAATACATACATACAATACATAGTAACACCCAGACCCAGAAAAATACAAATGTAAATTACAAATTTTTATTTTCCGGTGTGGGGATCGAACCCACGACACTTTGCGCAGGAAGCAGTTGTGCTACCACTGCGCCAAGCGGTCGTCATATAGTCAATAAAACATTAGAAAGAAAGAGAGACAGATAAAAAACTAAAGAAGGTCAGAGTCAAAAAACTAACAAGACAAATCGCGACGTACAGTAAATGAATTTTATTCCCGGAACATTGTGTAATTTTTATACCCAGTTGTCATCTCAGTACCGAAGAAATAATGTTGGCGTTTATCAAAGTTTTTTCGCTGGTAAATGATCTGTCATTTTGATAGATCGAAATCCGTTTGTTTAAAGTAAAAGCGTTTACATGTACGGCGGGATAAACAAAAAATGATGAATTCGCATCGCTTGTGAAAACACATCGCGCGGTAGTGCGATTGAATACGTTGGAATTACGTCATTCTATATTAGATATATCTCCTACTTGAAGCAGTACAAATATTTATAATTATGGATAATAATGGAAGATGGAAGAGTTATTTGGAAGTTTGATAATAATAAGATAAATCTAAATTACTTTGTGGGACTTATTTGTTAAACAAATAATATTAACACGTTCAAAATTACGAGTACAAATCATCATTCTTACATATAACTTACATATAAAAAATAACGATAGTAATTTTCAAAATACTGGTAACACCGTATCAACCACAGTATCAATTTAGTTTGTAGATGTTTTGTAATAATGAATATAGATATAATATTATAATTTCACTGTCCAGTCAATTTCAAAATTTGATTAACAATAAAGACTTGTAAAATTAATAGGACGACTACTTGTACAACTTTTTATATTTATTTATTTCTTGATAGAATCTATTAGTGCTCGTTTAAAAATATACAATGTAGTAATCTACTTTTTATTTAACTGAAAAATAAGTATTTAAACCTTGTCAAATAACCAAAGAATGCACTTACGCAATACATACACATATATTATAGATATAGAAGTATAGCATATCATGCATATTTCCCAGACAATGTGCATTCAGGAAAATATCATGTCCAACGGATATTATGTTCTGAACACGTGGAGGATGTTATATATCTACATATGATAATATAAATTATTGTATAGTGTCACTAATGTCGCTAGCTTTTCTATTTGCTTCGTTGTCATGTTTTTGTGGTTTGGGTCATGTCGGGTTAATGAATAAATTTAATGATATATACACACTAAACACTGGCGTTGCACGGGTCATATGTATTATAGTGCCTTAATAAAGACAGTTCTTTAACAATTTGATTACCATTATTATTATTAAAAGCTTTTATTTAACTTGCAATGTATGTAACGATGTTCGGGTGGAATCTTACAACCCGATTTTGAAGCAGATATTCTGAACGGATTAAGCTGACATTTTGTATGAAAGTTTAGATTGGACGACAATATACGATTAGTTGTGTGTCGTCATTTTAAATTCAATACGGCGAACGATCCAAGAATTAATGTACTACAGTAATTGTTATTGAATAGGTTAGTAGTTTATGAATGGGTTAGTTGAGAGGTTACTAGAAATGTAATGTGACGTCATTCTAAATTCAATAAAAGCTTTCTTAAAAATGTTTTTTTGTTTAATTTGTTGTTTAATATAATACATCATTTTCCAAAAAACTCATGTTGTAGCTCAAGAATATCTGTTCTGAATTATTTAAGAATCGTAATGTACGTTTGGTTCCTAATCAATTTAAATAAGCAACGAGACAGTTAGAATAGAGATGGATAGAAAGGAATAGAAAAGAACAGAAGAAGATAATGAGTTTAATATCTTAAAAATAATTTAATATCTTCTCAAATGGATATTCACGTCGTCGAAATACGCGGGGCTGCAAAAACCTCCCATTGGATATGACAAGGCCACACGCAACATCAGAGCGGACACTGACGAATCGTCCGATCCACGAACAGTCTTGCGGAAAATCCTTTTCCAAGATTAGATACGATAAGTAATCATTTATTATTTAGAATTGCATTTAAGTTGCACGGAACGTTAGAATGAGAAATACAAAGGGTTGCTTTATAATGTTCACTAGAAAATAATAACAATGTTGGTACATATCATTTACGTAAAATATATTTTTGTATGAACCTATCATCATAACGTATATCAGAAATATTCAGAAGTGTTTTTGGTGTTAAATATTGGTAGCTACATGATGATATTTTTACGTGAAATTAATAAACTGCCTCTCGCATATATTATGATGTAAGCTAGCCTATCTTTTAAATTGGATCAGACGGCATACGGTGTGCAAATTCAATTTAAAATCGGTTCGTTAATTTAAGAGTTTATCGCGGACAAATAACGTCACGTGTAACTAACATATATTACGATGTATAGATTAGAAAGAGAAAAAATCGTCGAAATCATTCAGATCATACTTAGGATTTACTTCTATCCAAAATTTGTTAAAGCCAAAAAATCACCTTCACGATTGCACAATCAATAACCAAACATTACTCAATAGGTTTCTAATAAAAAATCATCAAACATTCATACTGAAATATACGTTTATTCGCGGCGTGTCTGTCTTCAGTACCGTTTTACATCTTAAAAGCTTTCCGACTGCAAATATCTCTCTGTCATGGCCATCACTCACGATGCTCGATTCAGATGTTACTGGCTGAATTATTTATTTTTAACGTTGAATTTATGACTATTGGTTTTCATATTTGTTTAGGGACGGTACAAAAGTTAGTAAAGATTGTGAAGGGGGTAATGATTTAGATGTGATATTTTGTCGTGGGAAATCTGTTTGGCGACTTTTTTTGAGTTTATAGCGACATTATAAAACAGTGACAAGTATTGGTGATTTATAAAAGTGACTAGTGTATATTAATTCAATAGACCAAATCAAATAATGGTCCCTAAAATTATTTGTTAAAATGTAGAAGTATTAACAAATATTACATTAATAAGTGTCGTGAAAAGAGGAGAAGTAATCTTGTAATTAGTAATTAAAACAAAGTTTTTGTTATTTGTGATGTGTTAATTAACTTTTGTAATATTCTGAACAAACTAAAAATTTAAAACGAATTCATACTTAAGCTACAATTAAAAACGTAGCAACTCTAATAATATGATGTATATCATACTATATTTATATACAATATACATACTAGTACACAAATAATATTCACCTTATTTAAAGGCTTTTCTCGCCGACTGTATCTCCTAACTAGGGGTATCATATTCCTGCCCTCATCTGACTGACATCTGCCCGGTCAGCCGTCTAATAATACGTGAATTGTGCTATTTATCACATTTCTACTCACCTAAATGGCTCCTAACATAATCTGAGTATAAATCACTTTTTTTACCGCTTTATCGGCGGAAAACATCCTGAAATTACCTATGTTCTGAACACGTGGAGGATGTATATATCTATATATTATATATTGTTAAGAGGCATTATTGTCAGCATTTCTATTTCTTTTTTTCGTAGTTGAGTAAATGTTTCTATTGATTGAAAAATTTCAAGCTCATTAATAACTTCATAAACTGTAGAAATATTAGGAAAAACGTGAAAATTTTGATGAAAAATGGGTCGATTCAAGCTACCCAAGATATGCATGAAAGAATTATTTCCCTTTTTTATACTCTATGGGCTTGATCTCTAAAAAATCCGCGGCAAAATAACATTAATTGACGGAGATGAATTCGCGAGCAAAAGCTAGCTTATAACAAAACAAATAACAGATTATATCCTATTTAATGATAATTTAATTATAATTAGTTTAAGTTGTCAAATCGAAATATTATTTATTCACGAATCAAAAATATGAAGCTATATCGTACTGTGAAATATATGAACGACATGATGGCTGTTATTAATCATTTCAATATGCATTTCGTATGAAATCAACTTATCAGCCCCAATATTTTATCATTACCAGTCACAGCTATTATCCCGAATTGCAGTATATATGTATGTGCTTTGGACTAATTAATTAAATATATTATTGATTTAACGAGATATATACTGTTATTTATAACCAAGAGGTTTAGTGGTTGTTTAGTTTTTTCCGGTGGTGATACCGAGATAAGAAATATGATCTTGCTTGCTAAATTTCATCCAAATCGATTTTATAGTTTTTGCGTTTGTTTATAATAATAGTATTACTATGACCAAAACTTTATTTTATAAAGTTTGCATTGGATAGGCTTCGTATGTGTGGAAATATATTTCATTACTCACTCACTGCATTCAAAAGAACCACTATTAAACTATATTTACAACGAAATGTTCTTTTCCGAATAAACGAATGCAATGAGTGGGTAAATCATTGAATGACGACCTATTAATTTGTACCTTATAATTTTATGTTCTCAAGTAGGTAAGCGATTACTGTAATATTTATTATTATAATAATTATCTTTTACTGTGTAACTTCAATGTCTCCGATTGATATAGTTTATTTAACACTAGCCCTGTAATTTCACTTCCCAGATTAATACCGGGATAAAAGTAACCAGTTTGTGTTAATCCAGGGTCTAGAAGTTTTTGTCGTGAAAGAGTAACAATATTTTACCATCCATACTCACAAAATTTTACATTAATAATAATATTAGTAAGATGAGTAAGTAAAGAAAATTCGCGAAGCGCTTCTAGTACCTAGTGTTAGCATTAATTATTCATAAAACTTCAATATCGACAATGTATTGTAATTCTAAGCATTATACCTTCACCGAAGTTTGCCAATTACAAAGCTTAAGTTTTACCGTACAAAGATTACCTTGAAAGTTGAAAGTTCCAGACAATTACGCATTAAGAATGTTCTAGAATCCATATAACTACTCGTATACTTTTAAACATAATATGTATGTTTATAAAAGAGAATGTAATGATATTATTTCATACAAAATTATTTTCTATACAAAAACGTAAGTTCGGAATTAAACTTAGTCTACAAAACTTAGCAGCATCGGAGCTAGGCTACACCAAAACTATCGGTGGTGAGCGCAAAGAAAGAAACTACCTGACTATACGCGCCCATAATGTTTATTATTATCATTAGCTCTTAGTACCAAAGTCTAAACCCCGTTGATTTATAACTAACTAGCTGACCCGTGTCCACTTCGGGCATAATGATAATTATCCTTTTCGATTTTTATATAGCCTATAACAATGAAACAATTTTTAAAATCGGTTCAGTAGACCCCGAGATTACCTCTTACAGTTTAACAAACACACAAACTTTACTTCCTTATAATATTAGTATAGATTTAGTAGTTAAGAAGTTAAATTTTGTTTATTTTAAGGTACTTCAGCATAAATTTCATCTTTTCTTCCAGGATAAATTGACTACGTAAACCAAACTAGTAGTTTCAAAGGTGATCGCATTGAAATAAACAAACAAACAAACAACTCTCTCTTACTCTCTCTCTTTATCATATTAGTAAATATGAGCTTTGTATTGATCCTGTTTTGATATAGTAAAAAACGTTATGCATTTCAATCTTTTAGTAACGTGCCTTTGCTTCCGCGAAATCCTTTCTATTTCTTACTTCCACGAATGCATTGGTAAATTTGGCTTATTCATAGATGAGTTACTATTTGCTTTTATTATGTTTTACATGTACTTTTCATATTCGTATTTACTTTATAGTCCATTATCAATGGATTCCAAAAATATATACGATACGTGGTGAATCAGCAGATATTATGATGATTTTCCAATGTTGGAAAGTAAAAGTGAAAAAAAGTAATATTATTTTATTAATTTGTATTTATTACTCATCGCATGATAACACACATGAGCATAACCTTGATAACTCAATGAGACAGTAACCCAAAATAGTGTACATAAAATTGGAAGGAATAATTACCAGTTTTTGTGGAGGAATCCTCATATACCTTTAGGCCTCAAAAGACGGATAAGAGCCATGCCGGACTTCAGCAAACAAATACTTTGTTTCTAATTGCAGCGGGTTGAATCGCTTTAGCACTCTTCAGATTTTAAGAAAAAGGTTTGAGGATGTATGGATTGTCGTTGCTGCGTTACGTAAAAATAAGTTGGCCGAAATTTGACATTAAGGTTTTTATACCTAGAATATTTTTTACCCGATATTGGCACTCAAACTACGCGCCACGCTATGTTACTGTTTTGATTCTGAAATTTAAATTTATATAAATAAGTTTATGTGTTAAGAATTCACAAGAAATTTAGCCACGAGACGTCATCTTTAATTAGCAATACAATAGCAATTTCAAATCTTTGATCTAGACGAAAGAAAAGTCTAGAACTTTTAAAACGGGCGCGTTGACAATTGGAACGTCATTGAGAATGTTTAAATACAAATTTTACATTTATTGCAGTGAAGGCTTGCCAAGTTGGAATGTTTCCACAGCTAAGCGGGGTATTTTATAAAATCTAACATCTGTTCCGTGCGAGGCCGCGATTTGACGGAAGAGCGAAAGATTGAGTCTCATTAATAATTATTTTATTTATTTATTTTCACACTTTGTTACAAATACCTAACTCTAAACATAATAAAAAAAGAAAACATTGTGGTAACTGGCGGCCTTATCACTTAAGAGTGATCTCTTCCAGGCAACCAAGTCAGGACAAAAAAAACACATTAAAAATTATTAGGTGGCGTAGTGCAACTTTAAACAATAATAAATGCAGTTCAATATTTTTTACACATGAAAATTGAGATATAATATAACATGATATTAATAATGTAATATAATCTACACTATGGATTATGGAATTTTACCGGGCTTGACGTGCTCTGAGGTTATCTTTACTAGCCTCGCTTCGTGGTTTCGTCCGCTTGTCGGTGCCATTTAATCTCCTTGACAGTAAGCTGTAATGAATTTAATCTATAATATAAAAGTGAATCGCAAAATGTGTTGGTAAGCGCATAACTCGATAACAGCTGAGGCAACATAATTATTTTTTTTTAAATAATCCTGAATAAACGAGGATGGACCTTAAGCAAAAAAAGGAAGACGTAGGGTATAGATTTCGGGTGGAATAAGTACAGCGTGAACCTTTTGGCGTTGGGTCGGTTAGTATAAGATATAATTAAACAGGTTTGACTTGAAAAATAATAGCCACAACTCTTGGCTATGTCTAGTATCCATTCCCGTAGAAATATCTTAATAAAAAAGAATTTGTTTGGACCCGGTTTAAGATGCAGGTTATGCCAAATTTTATAATAAACATACATGCATATATTCAGAAGAACTACCGTGGTAGGTAGTTCTTCTGAATTCTTTATAGCGCACACAAAAATATTTTACGAATTACAAAATTGTCCCACGATTATCACTTTAAAAATAAGAATTACTAGTATAAATTGCTTTGAAATAATATATTCAGTTGCTAACAAAACGTTGAATGAAGGTGTTCGTTTGAAATGCAAGTTGAGTGTTTTAATCGTAGCCACTGTAAGTTAAGCACTCTGTAGTCTCTAGGTACTACAGATGTTTTGAGAGTCCAAACTCAGCTTGAATTATTGTTAGCCTTTGAACTTTATAGTGCTTAGACTGAATGTTATTCTTGCCTTTCGTGTTGGACTTAATAGTGTTCTAGAAATGGAATTACAAGAGAAATAAGGATGAATAACAATTGACTATCGTCGATGCAGTGGATAGACAGCTACTTTCTGTGCCAAGGGTTGTTCGATCCCCATGCTGGAAAAATACTTATTATAATTTAATACCCCGTTTACACGCTCGCGTTCAAAACATTCCACGGGCACAAACACAAGCACAAGCGTGTGAAGGGGCTGTTCGACTGTTTGAATGTGCACGTGCGTGGGCTTGCCGTGAACCCGACGAGTTTCGGTTTTTTGGCACACCAAAGTCGCAGTCCCTAGCAATTAATTGACTTTCTACGTATATCGTCTAAAGTTACTATGAAAAATAAAACCCTGTTTTCAAAATAACAAAGATCTTCGTGAAAAATCATTATAAGTATACTCCAACTTCAAAGTAGGTACTTATTTTCAACAAAAGCCGAGTGCAAAGATATAACAATAAATTATATGTCATTCTAATTTATAGGACAAAGGGTTGGTCGCGCGCAACCACAAATAACCTATAAATTTAACATGTTTATGTCAGTTGAGAGTAAATTCAAGTAGTTACAAGTCCAACATAATTATTTTGGGCGGAAAATTTTGAGTTGTCACATTGTATACTCAAACGCAACTCAAGTCTGACATAACCGCCTCCTTCTCCCCCCGAGGAGGACGCGTTATCCGTAACAGGAAAGGGTGCGTCACGAAACCGGTGGGTCTTAGACCTTTAAAGGGAAGTCTGACATAACCGCCTCCTTCTCCCCCGAGGAGGACGCGGTATCCGTAACAGGATTTCCCCCCGTAAAAAGGGATCAGGACACTTATTTAAACACTTATTTTAATAAGCCATCTAGTTCTACGCTAAGATTATGTTATGGCAACATAGCATACATAATATTCATAGCATATATTATAAATTGATTTCAATAAAAGGATAAAGTTCTACTTTGTTTTTATTAAGTTTCATAACTTAAAACTTTGACTGGGTAAGGCGTTTAATATTTTTAAAATGAAACAAAGGTCATATTTAAAGTTTTTGTCGTTCAAAAACTGCATCAGTCAAAAATCGACGTAGATTGTGTTCGGAGTAGAGCTTCTGAACGCCTTTAATTGTCTAAACTATGAAATATAATTTATTCTACAATTATGGAAGTATTATGTAATAGCGGCCTTTATTAGCAAGCGATGTTTCCCGGGCAACTATGGAATTTTAATGCAGTTCTACTATAATGTCATTTATCTATTTAAGTCTATAGGAGAAATGATTATCACCCAATATCCACGTTTCGGCTACGACCCAAGTATTAAGGGGTGTTATTGCCATAGTCCGACGCGCAATTGACCCAGGAAAATGAGAAATTCCATAAGGAAATACCTGGTTATGTTCGACCGGTAATTGTCCCAAACCCCAATACTGGTAGTAACGAAACTTTTTGTTTTATACATCGGAGGATAAGGACAAAAAATATAGTAAAAAAAGATAAAGAACCTTCTTGGTGTGAGTTGAGGTTCTCAAACATATTTGAGAATTTAATAAATTACTCCGAAAGTTCGAAAGTTCGTAAGTCCGAAAGTCCGAAAGTCTGAAAGTCCGAAAGTCCGAAAGTCTGAAAGTCCGAAAGTCCGAAAGTCCGAAAGTCCGAAAGTCCGAAAGTCCGAAAGTCCGAAAGTCCGAAAGTCCGAAAGTCCGAGAGTCTGAAAGTCCGACAATACCGGGATGTAAGCTATCCTATCTTTTAAGTTGGATCAAACTGCACATGGTGTGCAAATTTTATTATAATCGGTTAAGTGGTTTAGGAGTCCATTGAGGACAAACATTGTGGCACGAGATTTATATATATTTAGATATAGGTATATATCCATCAGAATCATAAAAAGGCTGTCCATTTAAAAGTGATTTTAAAGCCAAGTAGCCCAACGCGACTTACCTGCCTTATACCCGACAGGTAGAGATAATATATGGGGTTACATTTCTTTTCGGCTTTTTCTGTGCTTAGCAACCATCCTTGTTCTTCAAGCAATGTTCCAAAAAAAATATATATCAACCAATTCAGCTATTGTAGAGTTATACACTTACCATCATTTGCAATTTCTATATACAGAAGTTTCTAGGTAGGTTTTCGTCTCAGCAGTTTTTACATATTTTTTCAAAATAAAATCTTAAAATAACTCATCATAATTCAATGAAATGTTTTATAAGGATTCTGTATGTCTGTTTAATGAATAAGAAGATCTGTTTCGTGTAAACTTTAAATATGTATTTTCTTTATGTTAAATACGCGTTTACACGTTCCATCGTGTAAGCAGAAATAACACAGAAGAGAACAAAATGTGGATTTTGCGTATTTTATTCGCAAAATTTAACCACAGTTTACAATCGGTACCAATGTTTATTATGAAAATATTCTTTATTGCAGTAAACGAACCGCCACGCTTTTACTGAGCTAAAGATATTTTTATTAATACAAATTATAAAATAAAATCGCCTTCTGTTGTCTGTCTGACTGTCCCTATACTCGCTTAGATATTTAAAACTGCTAAGCGAATTTTAACAAACTATGTTAAAGGTATAGATTTGTAGGTAATAGGGTTATACGTAGAAGCAACTGAACCTTAAGAGACTACAATTAATATTTTTTATAACAAAAACGAATATTTTTTAAGTTTGTTATCCTAACAACGACGTTTTATATTGTTCATTAGCCTACGATCAATGAAATTATAATATAATAAATATGTTATACCCATAAAAATTAACCGAAAAAAAGGTTCCGCACAGCTTCAAAACGATATAAGTAAAAGAGATAAATGATAAAACCAACAAGAAAAAAGTGCCAGTTAGTTTTGTCTGTTGCGCATGAATGCACCGGCAACCAATCACCAAACCAGATCAGAGGATTAGACGTCCTAATTAGGATGTTTTTGCGTCTTCACAATTTTGCGCATATAACATGTCTATTTAATACAATATCATTGCCTACGATAATAATCAAACGAACTAAACCATAATCTAGAGGGATATTAAAAACAATAGAAAATTAAAATAGATTGAAATCTTATCTTTTATTCAGTTTCTTTCTATAACCCAGTAAAAATAAAAAGCATACTTACATAGAAACTTTTAAGATATTATAATGGCTTTTAAATTCTTCATCTTATCGGCTCTTCCATTTTGAACGTCAATATCTCAAGCTTGGGCTATGCTGACGTTCCTTGATATGAAAAGTCATTTATTATAACCATTTAATAGGAAAATATTATTTAAGTTACATTTTAATATTATTATATTCCGATTAGTGATGTAGTAGTGTTGTTTTATTTTCTACTTCGAAGTACAAGCGTTGGTTTATTTGATCACCTTTAATAGAAATGCAAAAAAGTATGCCGTCATAGTATTATAGGTATACAATGATAACATTGTTTGATATATCAATTGAAAAAGGAAGAGGTAATAAATACTGATATATAAAGGGATATAGGAGGAGCATCCTTACGTTACCTATTTTCTATGTATATAGTATGAGAGAGTAGAGAATAGCCTATTTTCTGAGTTTTTTTTTGTTTTTACGTCATTCTCTGATACGAGTATTTATATAAAAATACAAGTAAATTTCATTAGTTAAAAATTTAAAATTCATTTTTTTTATTAAATCTGTCGTCAGTGAAACATGCATAATTTTATTAAGCCCAGCTACGTACTGGCAGCTTTTAAATCATCATAGTATCAAATTGGTTATACTATCAGTTCGAAAAGATACTACATATAAAAACCAGTAAGAACCTCTAGTAATCCCTCTATATCTACACCAGAAAAACTAACATACTACAAATAGTAAAAGCAGACGTATTAAATATGTTATTATTTTAATTTATTCGATCGACATTAAAGATGATATCTATGAAAGTAGTAGGCACGTTATCATAGCTCAATCGCTTTTATAGCGGGTCGCAATAAACTTACAATGTAAGCCCCATTTATAATTCTGTCGTGTCGCACTATGTAATAAACCAAACAATGTCTCAACGTGCCCTTTACTATATGTAACTCAAGATATATGAGGAATAGTTGATGTTATATGCTATTTTACTTGCAGGAAAGTAGCTTACTTTGTCCAAGTACAAGCTATTTTGAGTTATACTTAATTCAAGACGACGTCTTCAGCCTGAGCGGCTATGGAAAGCAATATTGGTATTATAATCATGATAATAAGCATTGATTTTGTCTTCCATGGTTAAGTCATGTCAAGCTATAGCGGTATTTGCATTCAAGTCGATGTCTTCAGCTACCCGTTCAGACAATGTCGTAGGACTTTAGCGTCAAACACCTCTTTGAAAGTTACGTAAGTAATGCAAATTAAGATAAATCATCGTCATTTCATAGTATAAAACAAAGTCGCCTTTTCTCTGTCTGTACCTATGTATGGTTAAATCTATAAAACAACACAAACGATTTTCAAGCCGATTTTTTATTAGATAAAGTGATTCAAAAGTAAGATTTATATGCATAATAAATGCATCATATATGTACAAAGCCGAGGCAGATCGCTAGTATAAAAAATAAACTTTGAATTTAAGTGACAAAATAGAAGTAATTTAAAATTATCTTATCCGACCATCATGCATCATCATAGAATCATCATGAAATTGTCAGTCAACTATCATGACTCATGTCTGGATACTTCACGAATGATATTTACGATAATATTGATAGTGATATATTTTTACATATTCTTTCTTTCATTTCAATTCTCTTAGTAGTCAATTATTTTTATTATAAAAAACGCTTTTAACCCTTTATGATGTTATGAAATGATTATATTAAAGTTTTTGCATCACATAAGTAAAAGTAACAACAATAAAGGTATCACGTATTAAAAAAATTGCAGACATGCTTAATGGTTAATTGAAGTCATTTAAAATGAAGGGGAGTCAAAGAGTCAAAGATTCTACTGAGCCGGTAATCAGGCATAAATAACGCTGCAATCTGAGTAAATTTAATTATTTACAGCACTGTTTATGGCATGTTTTGCGAATTCAGATACGAGTAAGCTCTTTAATCCGATTAAGAATTCTCAAAGCATGAAAAAATTCATACAAATACGATGTTAACTTTTGTTTAAATTGAGACTGTATTTTTTTATGAAGGTACCTAACATT
This sequence comes from Eurema hecabe, assembly GCA_026213755.1. Classification (NCBI taxonomy): domain Eukaryota; kingdom Metazoa; phylum Arthropoda; class Insecta; order Lepidoptera; family Pieridae; genus Terias; species Terias hecabe. The sequence continues at coordinate 4,235,412 of JADANM010006230.1, read as the reverse complement.
TATTTATAATTTCATTTATTGATTTTTTTACTGGACTTACATATGGACCTTTGAAAAGGGTATCTTTTGAATCAGACAATGGACACTTTAATTGTCAAATATCTAAAGTCAAATCAATGATTGAAATATTTAATAAATAAAAATCTTTCGCCACGATAAAACTCTATGAAGTGATAGAACCGTCCCACTTCACATTAAAACTAAAACAAAAGTACTTCAAAATGTTATTGCAAAAATATGTACTCGCTACAAAAATTCTTAACAGAAAAATAATGTTGATATAAAAGCATTCTAAATTTTTCACGAATCTCCATTTGAAATTTCAGACCTGGTTTTTTCAAATGGCATCTGGCTCTTTACCAAACTCAGGTATTGCCAATAGTAGAAAGTTTATTTACGAATTCTTAAGCATTTTTATGCCAAGACTAGCGCCCGCTCGTGGCTTTACATACATATATTGCATGTATTATACCTAAATTCTATTATCTATATGCTAAATTATAACTATTCTTTAATTACTCTATAATGTATTAAAAATTGCATTAAAATCCGTCATTTAGTTTTTAAAATTAATGACTATTTAGTCATTAATTTTAAAAACTAAAAAAAAGACAAAATGATTATACTATATTGGAGTGACAATCGAGTTACGAAAAATCTTTATAAATTAAATTTTTTGCAGGCATGCAATTATTATAGAAATTACACTGTTGAATAGGGCTAAGACCTTAAGTGCCAACTGCCAGTATAATAATTATTTTAATAACGGAACATTAACATTAGTAATTAACACTAACCAAATATCATTCAACTTCCTTTTGGCTCCTTTAGTCGGTTAAACATAGATATTAAATTTCATATTTCTTGAAATAAAAACATTCACGTTTCCCGTCTGGTATGGCATATCAAAACTTGTTGTTTTTTCTCAAACAACATTCGGTTGGCACACGACCAAACACAGGTATTGCAAATAGTGCAAAGAGGATTTTAAGCTGTGTGCTTTTATATCGAAGAATATGCTTTTACTCCGATATTAAGCTTTAAGCAAAATAAAGCTCGTCCCGTCATTTCATGTATCCACGTCATTACTACAAGGTCGTTAATTAAAGTTATTTAGTGTTAACCATGATTATATATATATATATATACATATATATATATATGTCGGAGACTGAATATCTGGACGTCAAATAGAACCTATTTGGGCGTATTCAGACATTCAATTGGCAATCGATAAAGAATACAGTTTTAAAAAGATAACTGTCAAGATCAGAATTTATGAGGGATTCTGAATTGGGAGTTGAAGCCGAGACGACGGTGCGGTTGGCCAATTGAAGACTGACTTCGCCGCGTTCATGATATTCAATGCTCCACTATTTCCTGTGACGAATGTCGAGAGCCTGGTACGACGTATGACATACGACGCATGGCCATGACTAGAACTGCGATGGAGAAGCTACGCAAAGTGTGGAAAAATCGCAATGTCACAAAGAGCACCAAAATCAAGCTCGTACGAACACTAGTACTGCCCATCTTTCTTTACGCATCAGAGATTTGGACAATGCGCGAGCTGGAAAAGGGAAAGATACGCTCTGGAAATGTGGTGCTGGAGGAAGATGCTCGGGATATCATGGACAGAGTTTCGGACAAATGTGTCAATACTGCAAGAGCTCGGCAACACGCAACGACTATCAGCCATAGTAAAGTCCCGTATGTTGCGATATTTCGGACATATTTCCAGGCGGCATAATGACTCTTTAGAGCGCCTAGTTGTCCAAGGTAAAGTGGAAGGTACCAGATCACGCGGCCGATCACCCATGCGCTGGACTGACCAAGGGAAGTCGGCCATGGGTGGCAGCGTGTCCGACTGCGCCAGACTCTCGCACAATAGAGTTAGATGGCAGGAGATACTGCGAAAAGCTGCGACCACTTCCACCACCAGCTGAACCGGTGATGGCTAAAGAATGTGACCACGACCGCTGTGACAAGAGCGAAACGATCGAGAAGAAGAAGTGTTAACCAAGCAGTATAGTTTGTATATATTTCTATTTACGTCAATATAAATGTTATTAAGAAAAATTGCTGTGACTGGCGGCTTAAGGACTAGGAAGTAATCTTTTTTAGGTGTGTTTTTAAACGAAGTGTTTTAACCAACAGGGATGATGATTGAAGTATTTAATTAATATAATTATATTGTTAAATTATATATTAACGGATAAGTTATCTGTTCTGAACTGATAGTTATCTACTACTTTGATTGTTATTTAATGTCTTAACTGCTTGTATAACTAATGAATGATTTAATACGTTCACAATAAGCCTATCTGCCTTTATAATTAAGCTCCAAAAACAATAAATAAACCAAAAATAATTCCAAACTTCGTTATCTCAGTTGGTGAGTTCAAAAGTAAGCAAAACTACGAACATGTTGGAATTTATGGAATTTTAAATATAGCAAGAAGAGCCCCAGTAATGGCTGTACTGAAATTGTGCCAAAAATGTTAAAATCTTTTCACTACTACAACTCTTAGGATTGTGAACAAACAATTTACCTAACTTATTGGTTTAATATTTTTCTTGTTAGGAATGTTATATGACACATAGTTTTATCTTTAGACATGCACATAGAGTATCTGTGTAAATATATAAATACTAGCTGTTGCCCGCGACTCCGTCCGCGTGGACTATATAAAAAGTTTCAACTCTTCGCGCAACATTTTGGGGGTTGATTAAAAAAAAAAAAGCTTATGTCCTTCCCCAGGCTTTAGACTATCTTTGTACCAAACTTCGTTGTAATCGGTTCAGTAGTTTTAGCGTGATGAAAAGACAAACAGAGTTACTTTCGCATTTATAATATTAGTGTAATTTATTTATATATTAATGTAATATATAAATAAATATACCTATAACCATTGCAATGCTTTTATTACTTCATGATGCTTAGTTTAATACAGCCTGTTTTATGGCAACACAATAACGGGTAAATTACGTATACATATTACTAGAGATTGCATACACGGTATTTTTTATAACATGAGCAGGCAAACGAGCAGGCGAGCCACCTGATGGAAATTAAATAAACTTACACTTTTTGGTTAGAAATTAAAACTCATAATATCTTTTTTACACCATTCATTTATGAGAAAATTTTAAATTAATTTCAGTCCTGACCAAACAACATTTACGATATCACGAATAGTTCTGTTATTTGTATTAATTCCCTTTCGTGTTTTGAATGTTCCAAAATGTTTATTTTGCTAGTCACAATTTCTATTTATTAGTACCTATTAATTCATGATGTTATCAACTTACTCAGATTGTTATAACATTGTATTTTCTCTGCTACGGAATATTTTACAAAGCCAACCTTTTTACATTTTATTGTGAGCTTAAAACGTTTCTTTTTATTGCTCCCGAACATGCCAGGAATGACACTGTTTGTGTAGGGGCTATGTGTTGTATTATTTATATAGTTTGTGTGGAGGCTATAGCAGAATTTGGGATGTTAGAAATATAGATTCTCAAGGTACATTAAAGGTTGTTATGTGATAGGGTATCTCGGTTCGCGGAAGATTGCTTCGTGCGTCCTCAGCGTGTCCGCCCCGCAAGGGTTCGCGACGGAACACCGGTGGGTTTTAGTCGGCATGGCCCTTCTGGCGAGTCCGACATTACCGCCTCCGACCGACTTCCCATAGTAAAAAAAGGGTATCTCGGTGATATACTTTCAATGCATATACAGAAAACCAAATATAAATTTCCATATATATCTTTAAAAGCAGTGGAATGTCTGATATGAGTTAACAAGAGTAGCTTTTTATTTATCTTCTTTTTTCCTTGCATCTACTTCTCTTTCTAGTCTTTCTTCTTATGTATAAAATAATAATTTAAATGAGGCACTAAAAGTCGCCAATTCCGAGATTAAATTAGGTGATAAGTTATACATTATCGAAATATATTATTGAAAATTATTTTAGCATGCAGACTATAGAATAATTGTTTTTTACACTCAGAATAACAGGCTTAATTACTATTATTAATTACGTAAAAGCATAACACATTTAATTTACAATTGATCAAAAACTGATACAAAATAAGTACTATTTTATATACTTAATATTACGAGCATAAAGGTTTATTCCCTAAGAGCTTCAGCAGGAAAATATTAGCGATACCTCTTTGCTGTATAAAATTAATTATGTAATGCCTTTTTAAAGGGGAAGAGCTTACTTGATGATAATAAGCTTTCAAGTGCTTCGCTAATAGTCGAACATAATGGGTTGTGCTTTAAATACGTTTTTATATAATAAATAAATAATAACAAGTTTTTTTGTGTAGAGCAATTTTTGTTCGCGTAATTTTATTGAAAGAGTTTATTGAAAAATTATTAGTATATAAATTCTAGAAGGTTTTTTTTTATATTTGATATTATACTTGAAAGCACGCATTTTTTGGCATTTTTAAAATGTATATGTTTTCGATTCGAAACCTTTATTTTAAAATAATGTTCAATTTTGTCGAATTTGGAAATCATTAAAGAAAATATCTTATTATCTTTAGATCTTTGGGCTACGGCAAGTTAACTATATAGCATAGAAAATTTACTGCTTAAACAAATTTCCTTAAAAACTTACAACATAATGGATTATACTGATCATGACGTCACGAAGTACTAAGCACTATTTTTGATAAATGGCAAGCTACTGTAATGACGTCGCTTTTCACACGATATTGCTATAAAATTAGCAAAAATTATGGCCCGTTGCCAATGCGGGAACACGAGTGATGAATTGTACGTCATTAGTATGGATAACCGAAAGTGTAACTAGTTACGAAAATTTTTATTCGCTTTTAATATTTGCATCGGGAAATTCTAAAAATATTGGTATGTTAAAGTTTTTATCTGTGGCAATTTTTTAGATCAGCGAATTTCATGTTAAATGTATTACTGGTAGGTTGACGTATCACATAGATTAAAAAAAAATAATGTCGACCGTGACTCAGCAATTTGAAATCGAAAGAGTTGCTTTAAAAATAGCTTCGTGATTTTCCAAGGGTTGTTCAATTACCATTTTATTCGACACCGATATTACCTATAATATTCTTTTGTAAATACATACATATTATAATACATTGTAACACCCACAACCTAATAAAATGTATATTTCGATATGACTTGCATATTTTAGTCACCATACAAAAATAAGTCGACAGTTTAATTTCTTTAAGTTACGATAACTCCACTTTTACGATCCTATAAATTTTCTAAAGCTTCCATTTTCCAGCCGTAGGTACTAAACAAGATATTACAGCTTCCAAAAATATTACCCCAACTTTAATGTAAAATCCTAAGCGTACCTTTATGTAAGTCTTGAAATAACGTATGTCACTGAAGGTACGAAATCGGTTCTATTTCCTTGATGGAATCGACTGAATAGCTCTGAGAAATAGGGCGAGTTTATATGAGAATTATGGCTTTGGGTTTAATTTTATTTTGAATACGCATGAGAAATTATGGTACGTTACAGTGTCGTACCAAAAGATATTTAAATATAACGTCAGTATCACGTAGGCCTGTAGATTTCATTATTTTTTATTAGATAGCGGGCAACTAAATAGGAGATTAACCTGACGGTAACCAACCACCTTATACCGCGAGGTCGTAAAGTTAAGTGGCACGATGATGTTAATAAAGGAGAGGGTTGCTACCACTTACCACACGAAACGCAATGAGATGGTGCCATCACTTTTCCTTTGGGTAGGCTTAGAACTTGCGAAGGCAGGATTAATATATAGAAACTAGCCTCAGGCTACAATACATTATCTTATCTTATAAGAAGATATAATGTGTTATAATGTTACTTATAAATCAATTTCAGGACTGACCATTGAACTTGGCTCTCATTTCACATTTACGTTTTTGATTGAATATTATTAAAATAATAATTGTTAAGAAAAACACAATTTAAAAATAAAGATAGTGTGTTTACAAGAGGTTATATAATTTATAAGGAAGTATCGAAAGCTATGTTGTTCATTGGTTATTAATAAAACTCATCTTTAGGACGTTTCCATTGATATCAATGCCATCTAGTTAGATATTTTTGAGACGATCGTCTTTATCTATTGTTAATATAACTTATACCAATTATACATATATTATAATGCAATATGAACGACCCCTATCCCATATCGAGTTATTTTCCATGCATGTTCGAAGTCATGACGGATTCTCGCGCGAAAGCCGTTCAGTTATATCGAACTTGCATTTTGCATTCAACATCGCATTTGTGTAATCGGATTGTAGCTGGTTCGCTGAAAAATACCCTACTAAGCAATTTACGAGTTTCGCAGAGATAGTTAAAAATATTCTTTTGAACTCGATAACGGAAAAATCAAAATGAAGGGGAAATCTGTATGTGTAAGAATGAATGAACATATTTTGCTAACCTTTGATCTAATTTTAATTGACCACATCATGAAGCATATTTATAGCAATAGATAGTACACTTTTAATCAATATAATTAATATATAACAATCACATCATACAGAATTAAAGTCAAACATATCTTTATTCAACTAGGCTACATATAGCATCTCGTAGAATCGTCATAGTATATCGAAACAATTACCTACGTTAGGTACCTAACTACAAATGAAACAGCTTCTACAGTATAATTTCACCGCAGAGCATCGCGAGCTTATGAAAGTCATGCCACTTCTTCTTCTTCTTAAGGTGGCACTCCATTACTGGAGGTTTGCCATCAGCTCTTTGAATCTATGTCTGTCGCCAGCCAACCGAAATAGGTGCTCGACGGTGGCTATCCCAGTCCACTCCCGGATGTTGCGCAACCACGATTTTTTCCTTCTAGTCATGCCACGATCTCTGTTAAAAAAGTCACTACGCAATATAAACAAGCTACACTCGTAACACAAACATGTAGGCCTGTAGCAAGTAGCGTCAGTGTTTGCAGTTCATTAGTGTATTTGTTCGGGACGCGTCGACCAATTTAATGTGCAAAATTTATTGGCCTCTCCATTTTGTACGGATGCTACGTTAGCTGTGTTGTAATGTTTGCATAATTTCTGGTTCTACAGTTGGGCCATATTGGGCCACGTACCGAAGTGGTATTACCGTTTCTATAAAACAACGTTTATAGACAAAATTAAGCATTGCTTATTCCGTAGGATATGAAACCTTTATTATAAACTTGGGCATGTGAAAACATATACTATTTAACTAAATAGATTTTAGGATTGACTAACTCCATTTGAAGTGCCTCTAAGTAATAAAGAATAATGAAGAAAAATAGTTGGCGTGTAATTGTTAAGTTTCAGTTGGAATACATTGGATCAAATTTCATTATTATTAGTATTTAATTATTTTTAACTATAGGCAACGCTTACAAAAAAGGTTAGCTTTATGTAAAACATTCTTTATTTTATTTACAAGAAAAAGGGAAATCTAACCAGTACTCCAGGCAATCCTTATTTAAAATAAATCGAATTATCTTCAAAGAAAGGAAGATAAATATTTAGCCAATTACTTTACCATAATTATTGTAAATACCGGTTCGTCTTTCATTGCTCATTATTTTCAAGGGTTTGTCAACCTTTTGTGATGATTTATATTCAAATTCATTCAAGTTTTTCAAGCTTGTTCACAATTTGAACGTTGAATACCTCTGAAAGTTGAGCGAAAGATGAATTTTCGCGTACTTAAAATATTTTGAGTGAGGCTTTGCATGCGGGGATAACGTAACTCGTGATGAATTATGAAATTAAGGGTGGAGTTGTTTAGATGTTCTCATGCTATAGCTATATATGCGATATAATTTTTATTATACGAGTATAAAAAGAAACTATAAAAATATTACCAAAAACTAAGTGCTCGTTTCTTATTTCAATAATTAAGATTCTTTGAAGTACGATGGTTTTTATGCATACAAAATAGGGTAGGTGTATGGTAGGTTGCAGGTAGGATAGCTTTATGGTAGGTTAAAGTAAGGCCAGCTAGTTTTGATTAAAAAATCGAAGTAAATTTATTCACGATTTCCTAATGTCAGATATAGTGTAGAACAATGGTTCAGTAAACGGTTGTTTTTCTAACTAACTAGCTGTTGCCTGCAACTCCGCCCGCGTGGATTTTCATGTAAACTTTGACAATTTATTAGCTTATAAAGTTTTTATTATCTTTTAGATGTATACTGCTATTCGGGGCAGGGACAAATCCAAACCAAAAACCATTAAAATTTGCCTAACAAACCCGTCTTTGTTTTATATATTATATAGATTTTGTTTACAGTGGATTGCAATTATAAAGAAATTAAATAACATATTAACCTTTAAAGATTTCATATTTAAATGTAATCAAATACGTTTATGCCAGCATGTATGATCAGTTTTGTATAGCTAAGCTTTTTTTGGATCTCAAGGCTTACAAAACAGGGGGATGAACGCTAGTACATGACATATGAGGCTCTCAGATACTGCGAAAACATCAAAAAATGCTTAACTGTTTTCCAATAAAGATACTTGTATGTCTCGTGTTTTATTAAAATATAATAAGGTAACGTTTTTTTATTAATACAAAATACTTATAGTTGTTTTAGTTAGTTGTTCATACATACACAGTACACACACACATAGATACATACCTAAGAATTAGTTTATAATATACTAGCTGTGCCCCCGGTTCCCGCTCCCGGGTCAAAACCAGGGTATCTTGTGTGTTAATCCAGGCTATCACCTATCTACCTACCAAATTCCATCAAAATCGATACAGCCGTTTTTGCGTGAAAGAATAACAAACATACATCCATACAGAAATTCTCAATAACTTTCACATTTAAATTATTAGTAAGATAGGATATTTTATCCTTTACAATAAAGTTACAATAATATAGATAAAATTTTACAAATAAAAACTAAAATGATTTCAATATTTCAATATTTAATTTGAAATGTATTCAGTGTGAACAGTTTATTGATACGGAATATGAGCGTTCAGAATGAAACGATAATTTAAATTTTGATGCAAATCCTTGTTGTGCGACAATGGAGGAATGTCTTAGATTCTGACAGTGAAATTCTATTATACTAAATTTATTCTCTAACAGAGTTATTTTAAACTAGCTGTGCACCGTGGTTTTACCCGCGGTGGTTCTCGTTCCCGGCGAAATACCGGGATATAAAGTATCCTATGTATATCCAGGGTATCACATATCTACATACTAAATTTCAACTGAATCGGTACAGCTTTTTTGCGTGTAAGAATAACAAACATACATCCTACATTCTTGTGTACTTTCACATTTATTATTATTCACTAAAGTCTTATAAGTCACTAAATTAACATCAATCACAAATTAAATAACTAAACCACTAAGCTAACTAAATTACATTAAATTTATCTATTAAGGAAACAATCAACCACCAAACACACTGATTTACTGTTAATTTAAATATGCGACAAGCAGGGCCGCGCCGTCCCTATGTACGAAGTGTGCGGTGCACACAGGCGCCAAGACAATAGGAGCGCCACACCGCCACTGCCACCTAAATTATTTTTGCTAACTCAAATATTGTTTTTTTTGTAGTCAATTATCAATAAGTAAGTAGGTACAATAGGCGGAACAAAGGCCTTGTAAACATCAAAACATAATATTGTTTATAAACATAAGCTTATTGAACAAGTCTCAATATTTATAATATTCGTTAAAAATTTAATTGGTTTTTTTATGAAGATTCGTTAAAAAACGGGCGCTTCATAAGATCTGCACACAGGCGCTACCGGGGGTTGGCGCGGCCCTGGCGACAAGCAACGTGAACGTGAATACGTTGCGAGGACCTATCCGTACGAGCGACGACCGACAAAAGATCTTACGTAAACCACTCAACGATTTTTATAACTGTCACTATGATGTCATGTATCCAGTCAAGTAAAAAATAATTAAAATCATTTGAGTCCAATGATACTATATAATAGATATGTTTTACCCATACAAATGAACCGAAAAAGGTGTTCCGCACAGCAGCTGCAGCACACATACATACAAGTCAAAACGATACATAAGAGATAAATAATAAAACCAACAAGAAAGAAAGAGATAGTTGGTTGTCAGTTGCGCGTGAATGCATCGACAACCAATCACCTAAAGATAGGACGTCCTAGTTAGGATGTTTTTGCGTCTTCAAAATCTTGTTAAACGTATCTATTTAGTATAATATCATTGCCTAAGCTAAGCTTGCATTAAACAGATTTTAACGAAATAGTGAAATGAATATCTAATATGAAGAGGATTTAAATTAGTTTTGAAATTTGTCATTATCATCATTAGCGCAGGTAAAACTAGCCTTTATATAATTGGTATAATTAATGAGGACGTTTGGATGTTTGTTAGTCTTTCACAGTAAAACTACTAAATGAAGTTGGCAATTTGGCATGCAACAACATCAGACCTAGATTCAGAATAAGACATATAGAACTTCAAATACCGGTTTATTAAAGTATAGTACGCGTCATTTATGTTTAGCGATTGACAAGAATAGCTGCGGATCTGTAGAAACGCGCTCATAATTGACGTATTAGTGCGAGAAAGACAACACGACTGGGACAACCAATCAACGCTCGCGCACTCGACGGTCACGCGCCCCGCGCGCCGCGCCGATACCTCGATACCTTATTTTTGACTTCTGCGCAGATTTCGTTCAGCGCTAAAGTTTCGTGACGCGTACTATAACAGAAACGATGCGGCTTTTACCACATGACGTTGTTTATAAAATAGCTCTTCTATGCAAACTTAAGGACAGGCAGACATGGAGAAGTCTCCTGCTAACTAGACACGACCTTTAGAAATGAAGACGCCGAATAAGAAGAAGAATGCAAACATTGTTGTAACGCCTTAAAATACCTATATATGTATTTACTTTAATATAAATTTTAAAATATACTAAACTACACTGTTGCCCGCGTCTCCGTCCGCGTGGAATTTCATATTAACTTTGATTCCCAACTTGTAACCCTTTTTTCCAGTTTAAAAAATAGCCTATGTTTTATCTCAGGCTCTAGACCATCTATGGTACAATTTTCATTACAATCGGTTCAGTTACTTTGGTGTGAAAGCGTAACAGACAGACTGGCAGACATAGTTATTTTGGCATTTATAGTATTAGTAGGTATTTTTACATAGTATCTTTAACGTAAAACCAAGCAGGCAGATATTATAAAACAAAAATTGTACCATTAACAGCACATTAACAAAATTGCGACATACGAAACACATTTATATTATGAATTTCTCGTGCCTATAAATTCAATCCTCTTATGTTCTTATAAGAGCTGTTGGCAATTTGTACAATTACAATGTTTTATAGCGTATACCATAATAAGATACACGCTACTCTCGAAGTTTTACATTCGTTTTTGAAATGGTTTTTCTATATAATTACTAGCGATTTTATGCAAGTATTATACATATAAACCTTCCTCTTGAATCGCTCTATCTTTTAAAAAAACTTATAAGAATCGGTTGTAGCGTTTTTTTTTTAATCTATGACGGTAAGAGAAACGCCAGCCCATAACCAATGTAGCGCTACCCAGAACTTTGCTCCGGGCAGGGGTGCACTACATTGACGCTCCCCACTCTTAGAGATTTAAGCAACATAGGCATATGGACATAGAAAGCGACTTTGTTTTATACTATGTAGTGTTAATTACTTTACCCATCTTCTTCTCTCTTTGTTTGTTCTTTAGGGATAAGAGATATTCACGAAAATGAAAAATATTTATTTCTGAGTAGATTTGAAAAACAAATACTTTCAGAAAGTCTACATGGTGCCTACCACCGGTTCGGAAACTAACCCGGCGAGAAGAACCGGCGTAAGAAACTCGCACGGGTCCCACACTTACCAGATTATCCAACAACCTGGTGAAGTTCTATCTAGTATGCTATGTAATGTTGTCTTAAAGAAATGAATTAATAATATTCCACATTTTGTTTATATTTACATTTATATACAAGATAAAGTAAAAAAACTAAAACCCAACTACGACAAAAAACGACGCTGAAAAAGTATAAAAGTACCCCATGAATACAGGTAAAGTCACAAGCAAATGCTAGTAATATATATATATTCGAAATGTACAAGTGAAGCGCTTTAAAATGATACCAAACACGGCATATCTAGCTTAACTTTATTTTTTTACTCTGTATATTTTGTCCGCTAGAGGGCGCCACATTGAATTTGGTGAAAATCTATATAGCCTATAACCAGCGGACAATTAAGACGCTTCTAATGATATGTC
>JADANM010006230.1:4110109-4127028 GCA_026213755.1 Eurema hecabe | reverse complement strand
CAAACAAACAAATAAACTCTTCAGCTTTATATATTAGTATAGATAGAAGTATATTATTGATATACATTACATATACCTTTAAAATTCTCAAGTAATGTCAGTATATTAATTACGTGTCTGGTTATATTCTGTTATGTATAGACATTGGGTGTTACGTTCCAATTGGATACTCTTGATAACACGTAGAAACAAAAGTACAAAAAGCAAGACATACATGTACTATAAAGTGACTGTTTCAGACAGAGGTTATGATTCTGAAGTGTTACAATAATTTCGTATTCGACTGTACAAATACAATCCATACTAATATTCTAAATGCGAAAGTAACTCAGACGGTCTGTCTGTCTGTTACGCTTTCACGCCAAAACTACTGAAACGATTGTAATGAAATTTGGTACACATATGGTCTAGCACCTGAGAAAAACCATAGGCTTCGTTTTAACTGGAAAAAAGGGTTATAAGGGGAGGGAGGGGGTGTTAAATTTTATATAAAGTCCACGCGTACGGAGTCGCGGGCAACAGCTGTATCACATAGAAATAAAAACACCATAAATTTGACAGCTAACCGCAGTTAATACCAAAATATCGATTCAACAAGTTCACGGTCGGTGCTATTTACGTAATATTTTATCTTTGCATCATCGTATAGAATTATCTATAGGTCTCGCTGCGTCATTTCATTACGACACATCAGCTGGCAACCGAAAACTAATCACCAATTATCACTCGACTCCACCTGCGTGACCATAGGTTTTATTTTTACGTAATTCTAACTACGCATATTAAGTGATATGCTATCGTAGCTGCGTATAGACTAAAATTGACGAAGTTATACGGACCTTCATATATGTGACCGATTTAATAAGTAGATTCCTTTGAGGAGTCAAATGAGTTTACTGTTTATATTAATAAAAACATGATCCCCAATCTTAAAAATGTATTTCTGTATCTCGGAATGGGACGTAGCTATGAATGCTGCTTTCTTTAATATATTAAGAGCTACATTACTACACCTGTTTATAGTAATTCTTGTAATTAAATCGGCTTCCGTTGTTATACTTTGTCAAAAATTTATTATTTTATTATGATAAAAGAGTGACTTTACTAAATAGACACGAAAACAATGCGTTTAATTATAAGTAAGAAGATATTGTGTCGTAAAAACACTTCACATATCATCTATAGCTGTGTGACAGTGTGATATACCTACAGGCTACAGTTAACCTTGTTAAATACTTTCGGTGACATTCCTTGTTTTTCAATTATAGCATAATTCCGCATTTTGTGGAATAATGCTAAATTTGAATGTATTAACTACATCTTTCGTCATTCATGTATCGAAAACTCTTTCAGTTTGTTTTCCTGTCACTTAGACACTGGCAGTTATGGTCGCAGGCTTATAAGCGATCTTTTGCCATTTCATCATAAATAGAATAGAATAACTCTCGTAAGTACTAAGTAGTGCTTTTGCTCAATGCGTGTTATTACATGTACAGGGCCAGAAAATTAACAAATGTGTTTCTATAAATTGTCATTGATGGAAAAGTCGCACTATGCTCTGTAATTAAAACTAGAATTGACTAGTAAAATTCTAATCTATACTTACTAATATACTCGTATAAAGCTGAAGAGTTTGTTTGTTTGTTTGAACGCGCTAATCTCAGGAAGTACTGGTTCGAATTGAAAAATTATTTTTTTATTGAATAGACAATTTGTCGAGGAAGGCTTTATGCTACATAATATCACGCTGCGACTAACAGGAGCGAAGATATAATGGAAAATGTGGAAAAAACGGGGAAAATTATTCATCTTTGAGGGCTTCCTTTGCGTGCGCTGCGATAACGGTTCAAGATACCAAGAAATATGAATGAACGTATTATTCCTCTTTAAATTATCTAAAAAAAGTTCGCGACAGTATATGTCTATCTTCTAAGATTGACTCACTATAACATAATAATAGAAATAGATCCGACGGGGACGAAGTCGCGAGCAACAGCTAGTATAGTACAAAATCAATATAAATAATCTGCATTATCAGTCAGTAGTAATGAAATATCCCACACTTGAAAGTATAAATTACTATGGCATTAATCTTTCTATCTTATAGACTCGGCAAACGGATGTGCGCTGTAAATATTTGCCTATAATAAATGAATGTTCATTTGTAAAATATTGAATAATGTACGTCCGGTTGAATTCTTTCGCGTATGAGTTAATAAAATAGATTGTAGGTTTAATTTTGTTGGTAATAGTTCGTATGGAATGCGAGATATTCAATATTACTTATTAGAATTCCTATCCGGACTGTCATTATGGAAACTGCCTTACGAACTCTGATGCATCTCAATACTATACGAAACTATTTACTTTGAAAAGTATATGAGCCTTAAAATGACTAATCAACTTAAAACAAAGTATCTATAAATTAATCGTAGTAATTAATTGTGACAAAATAATAAAAATAAATAAATATTGTCAGGACATTTATACACAGCGCCGTCTAGTCCCAAGCTAAGCCGAAGCTTGTGTTATGGCAACTAGATAACGGAATAAATAACATATACATACTTTTCTTTTGTAAATACGTACATACAATACATAGCAACACCCAGACCCCAGAAAAATACAAATGTAAATTACAAATATATTTTTCCGGTGTGGGGATCGAACCCACGACCCTTCGCGCAGACAGCAGTTTTGCTACCACTGCGCCAAGCGGTCGTCAATCATGTTATGAGTAAATTTGAAAATACACAATTTGCTTTACAAAGTTCTTTAAATGTCTATATATAAGATCGGCATGCAACCACACTGCATAATAAAATATTTTCATAGTTTCAGAAGCTTCAACACAAGTGGGTGTGTGAAATTATTGGCTATATGAGTAGGTATATAAGTCTCTATAGATTAATCATTATTTACACCACAATCAAATTGAACTACGCAATAGAATTTCAATGAACGATTTGTCTTCCAAATTTGATACGATCGCACACAACTCAAAAAGTTCAAAAAGTTCAGGGAAAATCTCGTGCCTTCGAAACATGGAAAATAAGTTATTAATGAGGGTAAGAAAATATGCGTAAAGGATTCCCCGAATACCCTCTTATAAAGAAAGCGGTTCGGTAGCCTTTTGAAGTGCCTTTATTTGAAAGTTTTCGCATTATAATTTATTTTTATATTGTAAATAGAATTAGCTTTGTCTTTTAAGATTTTTAATCTCGGTTACACATAGGACCATATTCTGCTACATTAAATTCGTACAAAACCTTTTTACGCGCATTTATGCATGTATTATATCGAGTCACGAATGTTTAGCGCTGGACGAGAATAGCTGCGCATCGGTAGAATCGCGCTCGTAATTGACGTATTGGTGCGAGAAAGACAACACGACTGGGGAACCAATCAACGTTCGCGCACCCGACGATCACGCGCCCCGCGCGACGCGACGTGCCGTCTCCTCGATACCTTATTTTTGACTTCTGCGCCGGTTTCGTTCAGCGCTAATGATTCGTGACGCGACCTATACACATTAAACATTAAATTATAATTTTTTCTTCTATTTAACGAAGCACACGGCTCATATTGACCCTTTTAAAGTGTTAAGTCTTGTTTGCATAAATGAATATTTAATGGCGTCCGGCGTTTCGCACGTAAAAATACAAAATGGACACCAGCTTAGTTTTATATACTTAAGCATTCTAGAGACTTGGAGAAACTTCGTATGAGCTCACAAGAACATGCTTGAAGCATTTTTTAAAACTTCGACGTATTAAACTGAGAAAACGATACCTAGGAAAATGTTAGTACGTGAAGAGTATAAAAAAACTTTACTGTATTGTAATAACTAAATTCTGAAAGAATATTTTCATAATTTATTTAATAGAATGATTTAACATTTAAAACAACTTCAAATGAAATCAAGAATAATTAATTTTTTTATTGTAATTTTGTAACAACATCAAATTGGCGAAATGAATAAACTAAAAGCCTTTGAATATAAATAAGTTTCTGATATACTCGTTCGTTTAATATTTTATATGAATATGAAAGAATCGATAAAACTTGTTGTGACAAAAATTTTTTTCCTTAGACATTTTTTCACTGATTTGTGTTAGAATTGTTGGCCATTCTCTCATCATAATACATACATATAAACTGTCCTCTTGAATCACTACTACATAATGAGCATGAGAATCGGTTGCGTAGTATTAAAGATTTAAGCATATATACGGATATAGGGACAGAGAAAGCGACTTTGTTTTATAGTATGTAGTTATAGTAATAGCTATAATAAAAACATTGTCAAGAAACATTTCCTTTTGAAGCATTAGAAGAATCAACCGCAAATAAAGAAGAAAGTCCATTTGGGAGCCATGGAAAGTTCAGAAATGTCACTCTGGAAGTTACATTGTTTATGAAACCGCTGGCCATGATGCTATTAAGAGTCTCGTATTGTGTTTTATAGCTGTGTACAACCACTAACTTAAGTACGATGTCACTAATGATTTCAAAGTAAAAGTCAAAGTCAAAAGTATCTTTATTCAATTAGGCTACATAAAGTAACACTTTTGAATCGTCATGGTATTACAAAACATTTACCATTTCGTCTTTAAGAACACATTTAATAAATTATCTATAGGGGAGAACTGAGCAGATGGACATTTCCTATAGCAAAATTTATTGATTTGATTAGTACTCGTTTATATGGAGCAAAAAAAGATAATAATTAATTTACTATTTTATTACTATAAGGATATCGTATATTCATATCAAAATGGTATCCTATAAACCTCGTAAAAACAGTAAATACATAATATATTTTTATATATTGCTCTTTTTCGTAATTTATACAAATCATCTTTAAACAGTCTTTGACTATTATGATCTACAAACATTTTAGTAGGAAAATTCCTTCAAAAAAGGCTTTTTAGGTAAGAATATATACAACTATTATAAAACAAAATTATACCTCAAGCCTTGAAAATATATGTGTTAGATACCAGCCGAATAGCTTGGGTCCAAAACCTTTTGATATGAGGATTAACGTTCAGACCCAAATACCAAACCTTTCTTCAACCCTTATTTTTCTCCAAAGATGTCTAATGACACGGACATCGGCTAACTCTTGTTCTCATATTTTCTTTTTAAAATTTTCCTTTGGACCGAAATCGGATAACGGTACGATTTTATAAGTGATTTTAGTATTCTTCATTTCGTGGCTTTTATTAAAAATTCTGATGTTAAATAATTTTTGATAAAAAGGAGAGGCTAGAATTTTGACACTATGTGTGACACTCTGTCTACTGTTTGTTTGTTTGTCCGTCACTCTCGTATTAATTGCTATAATGATTGGGGCTATATCAGATTTTCAAATAACGGAAGTTAAACCTCAAATTCTAATTATAATCAACAAACAAACATTTTTATAAACTACGCATTTTCTATTTGACACCTTAAGTGTCATTAAAGGTCAACTAAATATTTCTTAAAATGAATATATTTTTAGAATGTTCACGTCACCTTGGTCGATGAATCTTGGCTCTAGATGCAAAAATAACACTTCATCTAATTATGCTTAAGTGTCATCGGAATTGGGAGATGTTGACCTCTATTGAAAAAAATTCTTATGCTATACATATTATATTATTTTTATTATATTTTTTTATATTTATGCATGTATTATGAATGATTAAAACATACACAGAGTCAGACAGAAGAAAGCTCCTTTGTTTTAACTATACTTTGGGGGGTGATGTTGCTCGCGTCCGTAGGTAGTAACACTCAGATACCCTACACGTGCCCCCTGGGTTGTGCTAAACGAGCTTCCAATATACTGGTGGGAGACAAATTGTCGCGGCTTAATACCACCCACTCAACAAAGCCTTGCCGCCAAGCGATTCGTCGTGTTCCGGCATGATGTTGGGTGATGCCATTCTGGGAATCATTTGGGTATGAACAGTTGTCTTGTATTTGTGAACAGGAACCGTTGCAGCAGATTTTTCACACCGGGCGCCTAGTCTTGGAGGGCAGCGGGATCCGAAGAAACGGCTGACCGCTGGCCGACCGCAGGTTGTAGGGGGCCCAACTAGTGGGTTAGCCACCCATGAAAGGCTGCCCCGCCGCTTGCGCATAATCCCGGGCTGGCTCCAACGTGCCGGTTGGCGACCGGGCGAGAGGACCCGTTGGCAATGTTCGGGGGGTTTCGGGCGTCCCCGCGGTCTCCAGGCTAGGCTACCATCAGTGTGAGTTCTGCATGTACTCAGGAAGTTCTTTACACAAGACCTCGTTCAACTTCCATCTGTTCCCGCCTATTCATCACTACTCTAACAATGAAAAAGTCTAAAAAAGGAAAAACGGGTTTTCAGCGGCAGCACGTCCTCTCGTTGCAAGTGCACCTCTCCAATATTCGAGGATTGCACTCAAATCTCATTCCAGTCCACCACCATCTTGAGACAGAAAAGCCTCACCTCTTGTTCCTTACGGAGACACAAATCAGACGTCCTGTAGATTCGTCATACCTCGGGTACCCTGGATTTACCCTTGAGCATAATTTCCATCCCAAGGCTGGTACTTGTGTGTATGTTAGAAATGACATCTGCGCCAAACGTCTCCGTTTTCTTGAAGATCCAAGTTTTTCAGTTCTTTGGATTTTAGTCGAAACGGGCATTGATATAATAGCGTATGCTTGCGTGTACCGATCGCACAACGGTGATTCTGAGACAACAAGGCTTTTTTCATATCTAAGTGAGACCGCAGATGCAGCCCAACTCCGATATCCGAGTGCCCAAATTGTCTTTCTTGGAGATTTTAATGCCTGTCACAGTGAATGGCTGTACCCCTTTAAGAAGACTGACCATGCCGGGAGAGAGGCCTTTAATTTTGCAGTTTCGTATAACCTTTCCCAGCTGGTTCAGGAAGCTACTCGTATTCCGGATATTGACGGTCACACTGCTAACTGCTTGGACCTTCTGCTGACAACTGATCCAGACCGATATGTAGTGACGGTGAGTGCTCCACTTGGATCCTCTGATCACTGTCTGGTGAAATCAATGTCTACCTACTCTCCTCCTGACCGATCAGTTAAGGGGAAGAGGAGAGTCTGGAAATACAAGTCAGCTGATTGGGATGAGATGCGGCACTTTTTTGCATCATATCCGTGGCGGCAGGTCTGTTTTTCATCTATCGACCCATCAAGCTGCGCGGATAATGTCGCCGATGTAATACGTCAGGGAATGGAATATTTTATTCCCTTTTCCGATGTCACCATGGACGACAAAGCGCGACCTTGGTTTAACGCTGATTGTGCGGCTGCCGAAAAAAGTAAGCAAGCCGCATATCAATCCTGGGCTGACGCTCGAATCCGTAAAGCGCCTGATGTGTCAACAAGAAAGAAATTGTTTAACCGTGCCGCCAAGTCCTGCAAAAAGACATTAAGAAAGGCTAGATTCGATCACATTCGCCAGGTCGGTGAAAAGCTGTCCTCGTACCCGGCAGGGAGTAAAACATTCTGGACGCTTGCGAAGGCTGTCGAATCTAACTTTTCTCGACCCTCACTACCACCTATGCTCAAACCCGATGGCTCACTTGCTCATAGCGCAATCGAAAAAGCGAATTTATTCGCCACGCAATTCGCTACCAATTCACGTTTAGACGAGTCGAACCAATCTCCACCCTGTACTCCCTTTCGTGGGACATCTATGGATAGCATCCGAATAACACAAAAGGAAGTCTTAAACATATTACGTAATCTAGATGTGAACAAAGCAAGTGGTCCCGATGGGATACCTGCTTTGGTGTTAAGAAATTGCGCCCCAGAGTTGTCTCCTGTTCTCACACGCCTGTTTCGTCTCTCTCTGAAAACAGGGTTAGTTCCTAAGGCATGGAAGATTGCCAACGTGCAGCCTGTGCCCAAAAAAGGCAGTCGTGCAGACCCCACAAACTATCGACCGATTTCAATAACCTCCATACTCAGCAAGATCATGGAGCGTGCATTGAACAATCGGCTCCTCTCGTACCTAGAGGCCAACGACCTTCTCAGCGATCGCCAATATGGCTTTCGTAAAAAAAGGTCGACTGGCGATCTGCTAGTACACGCAACACATCTTTGGGGAGAAGCTATTGAGAAACACGGAGAGGCACTTGCTGTCTCCCTGGATATTTCAAAAGCTTTCGATATGGTCTGGCACGACAGCCTTCTTAGCAAACTTCCGTCCTATGGTTTGCCCTCTGTCCTAAGCGCTTGGATAGCTGACTTTCTGAGGGAACGGTCGATTCGCGTTGTCATTGACGGATGTGTTTCCGACCTAATGGCTATAAATGCTGGTGTACCTCAGGGATCTGTTCTTTCTGCAACACTGTTCTTGCTGCACATTAATGATATGCTTCAGCATAACATTTTTGGGTACGCGGATGACAGTACTGTTGTAGAGAGATATCTATCCAACGCTCGTGCTTCTAAGGACGACATTAAAAGAGAGAGAGAGTCAATGGTCGAGCGTATGAATCTCACCCTCCAGGCTGTCTCAAAATGGGGCGATGCCAATCGCGTGAGATTCAATGCGACTAAAACACAGGCATGTTTATTCACCGCCAAAAAGAGTCACCTTCATCTGACTCCTACATTCCAGGGTGTACCGTTGGAAATATCCGACAGTCTAGAGTTGTTGGGCGTTACTCTTACGTCGAATCTCAACTTTGGACGGTTCATTGAGTCCAAAACCCAGGTTGCAGCCAAGAAGCTGGGTATTTTGTCAAAGGTCAGGCAGTACTTCACACCGGGACAGCTTCTACAGCTATATCAAGCGCAGGTCCGATCGTGTGTGGAGTACTGTAGCCACATCTGGGCAGGCTCGGCTAAAACGCATCTTGGTGCTTTGGACTCTATGGAGAGACGAGCAATCCGTCTTATTGGAGATCCAATAATGACTAGCAGACGACTGCAAAGTCTTGATCACCGCCGACGAATTGCATGTCTTTCTGTGTTCTACCGGATACACTTTGGTGAGTGTGCATCTGAACTGCATGACCTCATACCTCCTTCTCCTTTCCATCACCGAACATCAAGGAGAACAGCGAGTCTCCATCCTTACGTGGTTGAAACACCTTTATCACGTACAAGTCGGTTCACCAATTCTTTCATTCCGAGAACCGCAAGGGAATGGAACTCTCTACCAGCATCCGTCTTTCCAAGGAACTTCGACCTGGATCTTTTTAAGAGGAAAGTGAATAGGCTACTAAGCAGACATGACGGCTCCTAGGCCGCATCTTAGCTTTCCATCAGGCAGGATCGCGGCCAAATGTCTGCTTATCTGACATAAAAATAAAAAAAAAAAAAAAAACAAAAATAATCGATATCGTGTTCTATTAAAACTTTTTCAAAAATTCTTTCATCAATAGAAAGCCACATTATTTGCTGAGTGTCATAGGCTATATAAAAAAAGGATTGTTAACATTATGCCCAACGAATTGGGCACGGGTCCGCTAGTACTATATATTGATGATAAGTTTAACGGCTTTCTTAGTATTCTGTTCAACTTTTAAACAATTATACAATGAAGTATTGCAATAACAATTGCGTAATAACTTAACGGCTAAACAATTCCATTTCAAAGTGCGAATTCAATATAAATTATTTGTACAATAACCGCAAGGAGGCGAATCTGAGCGCAAATTTATTGAGCAGTTCGCAACAATGTTGCCAGTGAAACAATTCGCGTTAATGTCTCAACGATATGAATAATATACTGTTTATTGACAATAGTACCGGAGAGAAATATGTCTGCTTTGTTTAGTGATTTAGTGAGTAACAATACGTATGGGGTTATTAAATTACCAGCGACCTACCATGTATTATACCCAGCATCTACTATACACAATGATATTATAGTTAATAGATATGTTATACACCAAAATATCAACCGAAAAAAGTGTTCGCACAGCAGCGGCAGCACACATAGGTACATAAGTCAAAACGTTGGACAAGAGATAAATAATAAACCCAATAAGAAAAGAAGAGATAGTTTTGAAAGTTGCGCGTGAAAGCACCGGCAACCATTCACCGAAAGGTAAGACGTCCTATTTAGGATGTTTTTGCGTCTTCAAAATCTTTGTGCTTATAACATATCAATTTAATATAATATTATTTATTATACATACCTTCCTCTTCTGTCACTCAATCTATTTAAACAACTGCATGAGAATCGGTTAGTTCATGGAATTAATAAATATAATCCCAATATCAATGACATAATAAATCGAACATTCAAAAGCGCTTATTAATGATGATTCGACGCAATAATTTAATGCTAATGTTTTAGCGTAAAGGCCTCACTTCAATTTATATAACTTTATAAATAATTGAATTAATAGATAATATTTTAGTAATGATTACTGTATATCAATATATCATCTACGAGAATTTAAGTTACTAAGAATTACCTTACGAGTATCTATACTCGTACATAATTTTAACAAGTCGAAGTCTAAAAGTATCTCTATTCAATTAGGCTACATAGTAACACTTTTGAATCGTCATGTTATTACAAAACATTTACCACTAATTTAAGACTAATCAGAGCGATTTGAAGCGAAATAAGTCTCGAAACCAATGTTTAAAATTTCATATAACCCAATATATCTCCAGCGTGCGTACGAATTGCCGCGACTGTATCCCCTTCTTTCAACTACACAGCAACGCAATTTAACAATTTGCACCGTAACTAGTATAAATGACTATTTAAATGCGTAGACAGTAGCTACTTGGCGAGTTTCGCTCTCAGTTTCTATCGGACTAATTGCCAGTGAATTTTAAATGAACAATTCCTTCGCACTGAACGTACGGACGTAATTGTACTTTAGACCTGGATAGATCTTGTAATAAAGTCAATTAAACACTCATCTTTTTGAGAGTTTCCATAGATTTGTAGCTATATAAAGCAATGACGATTTTAAGTGCTATCGAGATTAGATGGAAAATGTTTTATTGTAGGGTAATGCTCATGCATACCTACAATCCCAAGGGGAGAAGTAGGTTATGTCGGAGTCAAACCGACTAAAACCCCACGGTGTTCCACTCTCCCGCGTTTAGACGGAGTCACGGGTGCCCTTGCGGAATCTTCCAAGGCTTGGTCCTTCTCTGCTTCACGGATGTATATAATCCAACTGTCAAGACTATATAGTCCAGCATAAAAAAAGGTTTCCCTCAAAATTCCGGTTTAAGACACATTGCTTAGACCTTATTCTATTAACTAACAACAAGGAACAGACAATCAGAAAAATATTTCAGGTAAATAACAGGAAAAAAAATTTGAAAGCTATAAAATTAAACAATGTCCGAAAACCAAACAACAATCTCCATTTAAATATTACTTAAAGGGTTATTACAATCGTAATTAAAAAGTAAATAGATACAACTCAGGTATTCTAGCTTAATTCTAATTCAGTAATTAGGAGTCGGCCAAAAGTCCTAATAAATTCAAATTTCACTGAACCAGAGAGAAATTATAATTAGAACGTCAGAATTAATGAATTTACGACGTTTGTGCTCATTTATGTTTTGTATGTTATCATTTTAATATATTGTCCTTTGTGAGAATTTTACGCCATTGTTAAAAATGAGATATGAACCAATTTTTTTTATGAATCTGAAAGCTTTGATAACTCATGTTATGATTCTATTTGTTCTATTTTAAATCGTTTAATAGAAAAGTTGCAGTCTGTCTAAGAAGTCTTAAAATACTTTTTATTTAAAAATGCGCCAGCTAGTATAAGAATCGATTACCTCTTAAAACCAAAGTGCTTATTTAAGAACTAAAGAAAAACTCCGAAACTTATTATTTATTACGCTTGTCATCTCTATAATTTTATTAAAAAAGACTTAAGTTATTTCGTATTATTAATATTGTACTTGATATTTCAGTTTTGTCTTATTTACCAAGGCTTAAACGCTTTACAAATAGTAATATGAAAGATATTATAGGTCCCTATTCTACGTAAAAAAGTGATCAATGATACAAGCCATACATTCTTGATTTGAATCTTGATTTAGGATATAGAATGTAGTATATCTGCCGTCTATCATATACTGGCGAATTTTCCGCTTCTTCAAGTCCATTGCCAAAGTTTTAACGATGAATAATGATGAAATTCGTTCGCCCTTGAATGTCAACATTATGCCACTTCACACTGACGACGCGAACGGTTGTGATTTAATAACACTTTTTAATTTTAGTTCGAAAAACATTAATCTGGGTCAGAATTACTTTTATTCTAGACTAGCCACGTCCCGCGTTTTATACTGCATTTATGTATGTATTATACACATAAACCTTCCTCTTGAATCGCTCTATATGTTCTAAAAACCGCAGGAAATTCAGTTGCGTAGTTTTAAAAGATTTAACAGACACAGAGAACAAAGCGACTTTGTTTTATACCATGTTATGATTATATACTATTATAATATATTTCCGACTAACTCGATGTACCGTTCACCCTAATATTATAGTTACATAATTACACACATGTGAAGGCGGTTGAGATTAAAAATTCTATATGTGACAGTCATAATTTGTGTAAGGGTGACAGGCTGGGTTTATAATTTAGTTCATGTTACACATCGTTTTTAAATTTTTGCTTAAGAAGTGAATTAAAAGAAATATTTATTTATAAAATCTTTATTACATTTAACTTAACATAATTATTATATACAAAATGGAAAATACAAAAAAAAACACATGTAAAAGGCTGCCTTATGGCTGTAAGCCGTTTCTTCCAGGCAACCAGGTAAAGGATAAAATAAGAAAATTAAAGTTTATTCGCGAGTACATATTATAAATACATAAGGTATACACTATACAACTAGACTATTATATACAATACATATTACATAAATAAATTTATTTGTTCCAGGTATATCTTCATATTCGCATACCAACAATCATAAATAGGTATGTTGTATTTATACTGGACGTCACTTTTCGAATTCAGTCACATTTCAAATAATAATCCCCCCTCCAGTTTGAATAAATAAATATTACAGATAAACCTACCGTTTTAGCATACATACAGATAGTGGAAATCGACATTGTTTTGTACTATGAAACAAGTGCGTAAAAACTACAAATTATTTTGAATGATCTTTCTAAATAACCAATAAAACATTCAATAAGTTGGTTTTCAAAATAGGGGTAACACCATTTTTACCAATGAAATATTTTACACGTTTGCCTACATTTACCGTCTCCATTTAGTATTATAACTAACTGTGTATGAGGCATAGTGGTACACACACACACACACACACAAAACCCACTACTTAGATGATACAACAAAGTTATTCCAAGTGTTACTACACATTTCTGTAAAGGATTTTCGCCCTATAAACTAAACGATATTTGTCGCTCAAATATTGAATAAACGCCGCTTACACAGCGGGACCCTAACACCAAATAGGGACAACTATATAACCTTTTGTAAACAAAAACGTGCTTTATTATCATATTAATAGATATCCAAATAGAATAACAAAATCGTGGAACGCGTCAACGTCTTTGACATAATGTGGAATGATTTTCGCATCTATTTTCATATACTTACGACAGACGCTTCTAATAATAATTTTTAGAAGTAATTTAGAACATATTGTATTTGTTAGTAGCTCATATATTAAATAATGTATGGTTCAAACTAAGCGAATATACATGTATTCTGAAATGTATTACTTACAATTTTTTACGCTCTTACGTACAGCTCTGTATTTTTATATCCTCTTAAAAAAAGGGTTTTAAGTAAACAAATCGAAAGGCACAACTAAGTTGTCATAAAAATTAATCTTTAAAAACGTACGGCTTGAATATAATTTGGACATATTGAGCGAAATATTACATATTTTGCGTCGTAAATCTAGCTGTTACCTAGATTTCGAATAAAAATTCATACAGTCTTGCATAACATATTAAAGGAAAGAAATCCTACCTTTTCTTTGCTTGGAGGTAGAATAGTGAAGTAATAGTGTATAATGTCTCGACCTATGTAACTCTGATTTCCATTGAAACCACATGTTACCTGTAAGGACCTTTGACCTTTGAACAAATTGAACATCTTACAGTGCTGTTTTGTGAACCAGTGAGTTAGCAAGGGTATGCGATCAATTGAATTTCTTCGTACTTAAGAAATTACGTAACCGATGATTTTCGGAAGATTAATATCTTATCGAACTGACTGGATTGACGCCACGTCTTTCGCTTCTATACTCTCATACCAACCTTATTTTTATTTGCTTAACTACTTTATACTTTAAGGAATACGCTAAGAATAAATTAAATTGCAATCGCGTCAGCTGTTCTCTAGGTATGAAAGTTAGACTAACACATTTCTGCAATTTATTCTTATAATATGTTAGTTAATATGGAATGTACGTTGAATATAAATATAATTCTATTATACACGTTACATAAGGTGGAAACTGCAAAGGACACTTAACCAACACAGTAAAGTCCAAACAAACTCCAAAGTCCGACGTAATTCATGTTCTTCTTCAATGTGTGGATAGCTAAAAGAAACTGGAATAAAGTCAAGTAAATACACGCCTTTCTTTCTGACACTTCGCTCTTGGTAATTCTTTGGTCTTTTGGTCTTTGCTGATGATAAAAGAGGACACATCTACCCGTGTACTGTTTTTTAATTAGTTAATAGAATTACACGTTGTTCGCTGCTTTCAGGCTTACCAACAACCTTAGGACACTATTTTTATTCCAAATTCTTTGTTCAAAGTTCCACTATTTTTCGGTCGTTCTTCGAATGCTGTCAGTTGAAATATATCGAATCGTTACAATGGTACCGGCTAGCACCAAGCCGTATTCACTACCATCTTTTGTCACTATGATTTATTGGGCGCTATAGAAAGACTGAAAGCAATATACTGGTAGGCGTGTTATAGAAATGTACTGAATAGTTTGAAGGCTGATAACTGGGTATTTAGGGTTGATATTTAAGCTAAAATGAGTTTACGTATTACTACAAAATGCTTTTAACTCAGCGTCATCTTGTCCCACGCTATGCGGAGCATGTGTTATGGCAACTACATAGAACGAATTACATACTAACATTTATTTTATCTATAATGGGTTCAAATTCCTAATTCTTGCCGCAGATGGCATTTATGTTATTATTGTTCTTGTCAAAATTACTCATGACAATTCTTTTGCTTGAAACACGTTAATAAAAAAAAGTCATATAGCTGTAAAATGGTTGCGTATGACACCAATAAGGTCGTTCATCTTCTACATCAATAACTCGCATAACATATCAAAGTTTATTGTACCCTATAACGCGCATAAGCGCAGGATAAGGTACAATATATAAGAACACGTGCAAAAGTACGTGAGTGATATATGGTGCATGACAGGTTTTAACCTATTACCTACTTATCATTTTGGTCAATCCATATAACTCCATTATTACCAAATAAAACCAACTCTTTGATTTCCAAGACTCCATGAAGAATTCTACAACGTTAAATAAATAAGACTATTTCCAAAAACTATTCAACACCTATATCCACCCCATTCTTTAATCATCACGTAGAAAAGATAAAACAGTCGTTAAGTCGTTAGATTACTGAAGCAAAAACGGAATCGATACTGCATTCGAATGTAATCTAGTGGATTTAAAAATACTGGCCGAAGCAATCAACTGCGAGATCGGACATGACTGGTCAGATTGGACTTACTGACTGATTGCAACTGTGAAGGTCCACGTCAGATTATATGTTTGGGATAGTTTTGTAAATTGGATAGTTAGTTGGTATACCGAATAGACTATTTAAACATTTCCAAAGTTAATCATTCGCTTTGGACATGACAAGAATAGAAAAAAATAATTTCCTTTAGAAAAAAGAAAATCTATTTAAGTACAAACTTTATATATATAGATAAAGAACCGAATATAGAAACCCTTGGAATAGTGTTGCCGCTCGCAGGACATTTAGCCTCTTTATGTAGGAATATTTAAATTGTTGTTGTTTTGAAAGAGCAACTATATCACGTAGTTGTAAAAGAGATGATTTGACTTTGAATTTGTAAATGTATAGCCCTACTGCTTTACGAAACTAATGACAATACGAACAATAAATCAATGAGACGTAAAATTACTTATATTAATTAATTGCAACTTCTCAACAAAAGTTGACACCACCAAGGCCCACAAGCCCCTTAAGACGTCATAAACCTTTTATCCACAATAACTAAACTAAAAATAGACAATTAATTTAGCGAGCGAGTCATACATCGACAGTTTCGCCAATAAGTAATGGCTGTCTTGTCTAATACGAGGCGGGTGGAGCGGTCTCAATTACCCGCTTGATTGATGGACGCAGTAATGAACAGCGTTCTGTACATTTACGATATGCACTGATAAACTTGTTTATCTTTTTTTCTTTTTCTTTTTTTTCGTTTTATGCCAGGATGGGCAATTTAGGAAATAGATAATAGATTATTATTGGCAAGGGAACACTTCTTATTGTTGTTATTAGCTTTTATTTAGTCTATGGATGAAGACTAGAAGCATTGTTAGATTCGATGACCGCTTGGCACAGTGGTAGCACAACTGCGTTTTGCGCGAAGGGTTGTGGGTTCGATCCCCACACTGTAAAAATATATTTGTAATTTACATTTGTATTTTTCTGGGGTCTGGGTGTTGCTATGTATTGTATGTATGTATTTACAAAAGAAAAGTATGTATATGTAATTTATTCCGTTATCTAGTCGCTATAACACAAGCTTTCTGCTCAGCTTGGAACTGGATGGCGCTGTGTATAAATGTCCTCAAAATATTTATTTATTTCTAACTAGGGGAGAAAGGCGGTATTTGTGTTTATAAATTCGTTTATATCGTGAGCTGTAGATGCTGACTAACAATAG
>JADANM010006230.1:4064523-4099716 GCA_026213755.1 Eurema hecabe | reverse complement strand
TTTAAAATATTAGTATAGATCAATTCTTTATTACATATAGTAACCTAACACAAACATATACAAAAAGAGAAACACTAAAGATAACAGACTAAGCATAGGTAAGGACAGAAAAACCAGACATTGGAAAAAAAGCCTTATATATAAGTACTCGTTCTTAGTAACTATTCAATAACCATCATTACTTTGTATATAATACGCTTCTATAAGTAAATAACATTTTCACAAAAGATAAAAGTTCAGTATTAAAAACCTTTTTATATTAAAAACGTTATAATTCCACGAAGCGCTCCATATTTGTCTTTTTGTATAATTTTCAAGAGTTGACGTGAGTTTAGGGAGAATTTAAACACAAAGTAACTTCGGCTGAAACCGAAGAAAAATACATAAGGAATTTTGGGTTATGATACCTCGGTAATTTCGAAATTTATTCTTCGTTTTATCCTTACATTAACTTTATTATTTATTTCGTTATTTATTACAGAAATATACGCTAATGTTTGTAAACTAAAAAATCTAGGTATCATCGTAACTTATGTTGTAGTCTTCTTTTATCTTATGTATATTATTAAGTTCAATTTTTTTGTACTACGAGTAAAATTGAAATCTACTACTGATTATTATTTTATCTCAAACTGTAAAATCAGAAACTATAGCATAATCCAACCAAAACGTTATTTAAAAATAGATATAATTTACAACAAAAACCTCGTCTTTAATCACGTAAATTGAACTGACACATCTATGAATGAATCCCGAAACTAGTTGCTAACCGAAAAACACATTCAATGAAAAACTGTTTACCGAAACGCCAAAAGCAACTCCGCGCAAACCATTATCAGAGATTTACAGTGATGTAACTGACTCAAACGTAAATAAAGCCTTTAAAACTGCGATCCTTCTGATACCAAGCAGAATTAAACTTCGATGTAAATAAGGGGATGTATAAGAGTTACTGTGGACGGTGGTCGTACTGAAAGCAATTTGCAACTTTTTTAAACAAATATACTTTTTATAGAAGCATCTATTCGGATATCGTTCGATTCAATTCCAATAATTAATTAATGTGTAGTCCGTGTACACACGATACGTAAGTACAAGATTGAAATGACGAAAACTAAGAGAAAAAGTCTCAAATAAAGTCAAATGTTATTATTTAACTGAGTAACACTAAGTTGCAGAAGAGATATATGTCTTAGGTCGTTGCTTTTTTGAGTACGAGTAGAACATTACACATGCTGATATTCTTTACTTGCATTGTACTAAATAATAAAATGTATTTTTTTTACAAAATAATATTATAGGTTAGCAATTCAATTTACCTGACATATAACTTTGTTTGATAAACTTGTTTGCTTTATGTTGTTAAAAAAAACAAATTTATTCCGTTATCTAGTTACCATAACACAAGCTTCGGCTTAGCTCGGAACTAGATGGCGCTGTGTATAAATTCCTGAAAATATTTATTTATTTTATTATAAATAAAACGCTGTATCATCAGTTCAAATTGTTTATGTCAATTTAAAACATGATCTGAAGTTCTCTTAATTATCTAATAAACAATAATTTTTGAAAATATAATTCTAAACAAACTGAAAGATCAACTACTGGACATTTTTTGGTAATTCTTCTCTGTAGAAACTACTTTTCGACCAGTTAGTTTATTACATATTTTATTGTAATAAATACCATGAACCATTTTCAAAAGTGTTACCATATTATGTACTTAAAAAGTTATATTTGACTGTAAATATAAATGTCGCAGAGAGTGACGTCGTAGTAGTTGTAGTGATGCCGAGGTAGTGATTGTTTGCTTCATGATGGCTCTTTCTTAGGTTCTTAATTAGTAAAACTTCAGAGTATCATAATAACGACGTATAATCTGCTCGATTACAAATTATCCAATATGTGATTATTTTTACAATGCTGATGTAAGACGTTTTTTATAGCAACTGACAAATGCCACACAATTCTATTAAGTTTGAATTTTAACATTGTAATAAACCAAGGAAGTTCGACTAATTAACTAATATTGCAATAGTTTTCACAATCTTGATTATTCTTTTCGTTCATCTGCTCCGATATATATTATATATCAAAATAGTGCCACTGAAACTTATAGCAATATTGCATATAAAACGATTGTTCTATTTTCATTCGGGACTGAAGTTATCTGAAGTCCACATCAGCACGCGATTTCGTACGTGTATTACAGTACGTGTTCAATCTAATCTGACAGCTGTACCCCATGTTTGATAGACGTTACAATTCACTGGTTTTTTCATATGATTTATTATTTTACTAGCTGTTGCTCGCGACTTCGTACCCGTCGGATCTATTTCTATTATTATGTTATAGTGAGTCAATCTTATAAAATAGACATATACTGTCGCGAACTTTTTATAGCTCATTTAAAGAGGAATCATTCTTTCATTCATATTGGTATCTTGAACCGTTATCGCAGCGCACGCAAAGGAAGCCCCCAAAGATGAATAATTTTCCCCGTTTTGTCCATATTTTCCATTATATCTTCGCTCGTATTAGTCGCAGCGTGATTTTATGTAGCCTAAAGCCTTCCTCGATAAATTGTCTATTCAATAAAAAAACAATTCGAACCAGTAGTTCCTGAGATTAGCGCGTTCAAACAAACAAACAAAGAAACAAACTCTTCAGCTTTATATATTAGTATAGATTTACGTAAGAGTCATATAGACTTACAATTTATTGTGCTTGTATTTAACAACCGTTACTGTAGAGTTGTTGTTAAGCTTATATTTTGAAAGTTTACGTCTTCCTTACATAGGTAATAGTAGTACATATATCAAAACTTTTTAATATAAGATTTAGTAGAATTATCCTTCATTACTGATTAAACAAATTATTTCACTTTTTAGAAATAAAGGTCCTTTTTCGTGCTTTAAAATATATGTTATAGGTATATATATCGTATTTCATTAAAATCTGTTTATTTGACTAAATATAAATATATATAACGTACAAGACTGAGTTTTTGTCGTATTTAAAATAAAATAGAAACATTTCAATGTATAGACGATATATGGATACGGGTTTTTCGGGTTAATACCAGGATAAAAAATATCTAGAAAATTATAAGTTAAGGTAGTTAAGTTAAATCCAATTAGTAGTTTTTGCGTGAAAGAGTAACGAACATCCAAACATACTGACAAACTTTAAAATTTTTGTACTAGCCATTCCCCGTGGTTTTACCCGCGTAGTACCCGTTCCCGGGGCAATACTGGGAAATAAATTATCCTATACGTTAATTTAGTGTAACACCTATCTTCATTCCAAATTTCAACTACAACGGTCCACCCGTTTTTGCGTGAAAGCATAACAAACATACATCCATACATAAATTCTCATTAACTTTCACAGTTATAATATTAAGTAGTAGCATTAGAAAGATCAAGGATATAATAAGGATTACAAATAATAAAGAGCTTAAGATGCAACACTAATATTAGCAATGGAAATGAAGGCAGTGAAGCTGAGATCTTATTCAGAAGTATCTGTTTGCCGACTTCTTTACACCGATGAGAATTCTTATAACTATTTTCATGCTTTTACGTTTCTATATAAACTAAGTAGTGTTATAATTTCAAACTTAAAACTTACTTTATACTTGTATTTGCCTAGAGAAAGTATTTATTGTATATTAGCTGT
Source organism: Eurema hecabe (assembly GCA_026213755.1). NCBI lineage: Eukaryota > Metazoa > Arthropoda > Insecta > Lepidoptera > Pieridae > Terias > Terias hecabe. The sequence goes on along the minus strand of JADANM010006230.1, from coordinate 4,096,035 downwards.
GCCAGCGACTTCGCCCGCGTAGAAAAGTGACTTTGGGCAGCATTTTTGAAAATGCCTACCCGCGCCAACAAACGTTCAGCGAGTTCAACGTGATTCTTTAAATTGCCATAACTTTTTTATTTATTAACCGATTGACATGAATTAAACACTAAATGTTAAGTGAAGCCCCATCTAGATAGGATAAGCCGTTTCTGAGATTAGCGTGCACAAACAAACAGAAAAACAGACAAAAATTCCAAAAATCATTGTTTTGGGTTCTATTGCGCTAATAAAGGTCTCCTATAATGTTTTTTCTCATATATATTCCATGTACAGACAGCGACTCGTTACATTTTTATTATATGTATAGATAGATAACGGTTTACTTTTAGTATTCTATCAAATTTTATATCAGAGTTAATCGATCAAACATTAATCCCTAATTATAATAAGGCTAATTGGCAAACAATGTATTTCTGGTTGCGTTATGGCTCATTGATTGTTTTATTGATAGCATTACCAACTGCCAATTTATTTAAAAAATAACGCAAGAAATTAATTTGCAAGGCTTTTTGCTTTGCAATTATTTATAGTAAAGGTGTTCACTTACTATGAGGGGAACCTCCTTTTTTATAATATGAAGAGTGGAGACGAGCTGGACGCACTCCTGATGGTAAGAGTAACGCCAGCCCATAGCCAATGCAGTGCTACCCGGAACTTTGCTAAAAAGCCCAACTCCGGGCAGGGGTGCACTACACCGACGCTCCCCACTTTGAGTCATTAGATGTTAAGACTCATTAGCCCAGTAATTTTGCTGACTACAGTTCCCTTCAAACCGGAGCATAGTGACATTTTCACATCACTGATCAGGCACTGTGGGGGTACCCAATCAGTCGGTCTCCTGCGAAAGAGACCTACCCTCCTGTCCAAGAGAATACCAACATATCTTACCAATATTATAAATTTGAAAGTTTGCAACCATGACTGTTTATTAGTTTTTTCCCGCAGAAACTACTAAATGGAACTGCCCGACATTTGGTATGCAGGTAGATTAGATATTATTTTAATATAAATATAAGGATTAAAAATTACACGAGTAAAGCTGCGAGGCATGGCTAGGAACAAAAACATATTTAAAGAAAAAAGACGGTGTAACAGAAAGTCCCGTCTTACAAATAGTTCTGCAATGAAATCGCTTTTCTTAGATTTCTTTTTGTTAAATAGACTTACTGTCTTCGACTATTGGAAATTAACTGAAAAACGAGATAAGAGAAAGATCGTGGAAGTTTCTGGAGAGCTTAAAAGATTTAACTTGGTTAATATTCTTCGGACAATATTCGAATGGAGGAAATTAAAAAACTTTAGTAGGTAGGTACTATGACGTATTTGTGCGAATCAATTAAATTATGAAAACTTAAACTCTGTAGAATATAAAAAAGATTTTTCTCTCCTTCGAGGTATTTTCAATGACACAACCTAATTTTGTGAACTCTGCCCTGAATTAGGGCGCTTTGTTTAATATTGTTTAGGAATCCAGTTTTCTTGTGAAAGCTAAGAAATATTATATCAGTGATTACTGGAATTTTATTAAGAGTTTTATCGAATTAAAATCATAACGAATTTTTATTCTAGGTAGGTACCTGTCAACTAGATATCAAAGTTCATGAGGATAGCACTAGTACGTTATTTAACATTTTACTTCTCTCTTTCGTTCGCTTATTGCTTTGATGAATCTGGTAGTAAAATCTATAACTATTAAAGTATACTTAAGATTTGCGAGACGACAGTATTGTTTCATTTCCTCACTATAAAATGCCATACAAAAGTAAACAATAAACATACAAAGTATAATTCTAGATAAACTAAAACTTTAAGATATCCATTGCGTGCTTCATAATAAGCCACTTATATATTGATGTAGGAAGTTAATTAGGGTCTTCTAATATTACAAAGGAGGCCAAACCTCATTTCCATATAAGCCGGCCTAAGCACGCCTTTTGACTTTTCAAAGGGATCGCCGGTTGCGAGCCAGCCCGTTCATACGTAATGTGCGGTCGTCACTCATTTAGTATTTTAACGATATTTAATAAGGTACGAACATTAGCTACTTATATATACGCGTTATCTACTCTTATGCCTTTCTTTTCTTCTTTCTTGAATGGTGTCTTGTTAACATTAGCATTTCACTATAGTATAAAAATATATATATGTTCCTATGTTTTAACGAAGTATAATAAATAAACGTATCATATATTCTGCGTGTATTTGATGGGCTAATATCTCATAATATAATGCTATCAATTTAAAACGCTGTCTTACAATGGTCATGTCAACTTGTTTAGTGCACTCTTACGTAAGTAGGTTAGTCCGTTGTCATGTAGACACGGTAAGGAACGTAGGCTTAATTTTGCCTGTTTAGAATCGAAGGTTCTTGTAACCCCTATTTGCTGTGGTTAGATGGTACAGTAAAGTTTTGGGTAAGTACCAGTCCGACATAACCCATTGTCCTTTTCCCTATGCTCATAGTTACTCTATGAGGAATTCCCTATTATAAAAAAGGCATAATGCTATTTCATAAGCAATACCCTATGATTGATTTCAACGGTGACTGGCGCCGGGTAAGTCTGTTCTTGGAATAACAATTTTGAGGAAAAATTTGGTAATTTTTTTGAAATGAATATGCTCCAAAACTACTAGATATAGTTTTGAGCTACGCGGGTAACATATGCTACTTTTTTATTTATGCTAGCTAGATATATAGAAGACTGGCTGCTAAGGTATATTAGAAAGACAGAGGTGGTATTGACATGCATATAGCTTGAAATTTAAGCGACGATCATTTTATTATACCAATCGTTTCACATAAATCTTACATATATTTTCAAGAATAAGATACCATTAAAAGTTTTTCTGTAATAATTAACACACGAAAGTGTACGGGGAGGTCTATCTAATTATAAGTTTGCAACCCAAATATTACGCTAGCAATTAAATTAGGAGTTTCTTAAGAAGCTAAACCTTAAGGGAATATTGTTAGGCGCCTCATACACCTACAATAATATTGCCCAATATAACTGCATGCTCAATATTATTGAATGTTTACGATAGTATTTAAATATTGCACAATCATTGAACAAAAGATTGAGCGAGCTTAATTTTTATTGGGCAATATTTCTTGCACTGTGTAGGCTTATTATTGCACAATATTTTTCATTTTAGTTTTCGGAGCAATCGCGATCGATCACGATCATTATTTAAAAACTTGTTCAGGCTGGTTTGTCAAATTTATGGAGAGAATTTATTGAACGTTTGCTATCAAAGGGGTTATTCAATATTATTGCACAATTAAAAGATTGTACAATATTATTGTAGGTGTATGGGGCGCCTAATACAAGTATATACGTCTCGACTTTTAACGTTCGAATTTTACAGCTATAATGAATGGATATGCGTGTTAGAAATTTAATATGTTTTATAATTATAAATATACTGAGATTTTCATTATTATTTATGATATGTTTATACTTAGACCGATAGAAATACGTTACAAATTGTCCGCGGAGGAACACCGGTGGGTTTTAATTGGTAGTGGTACCATTCCGTGCGATTACAACATACATACATAGACACTTTAATTTATAGATATCTAAACTAGGTGTTGCCCGCGACTCCGTCCGCGTAGACTTTCATAAAAACTTTGACTCTCCCCCCTATAAAGGTTTCATTATTTGAAAGATATATTCTGCTAGTCGGGGCTGGGACAAATCAAACGAACCAAAAACCATGAAAATTGGTCTAGCCGATCTAGAGTTATAAGCGTTGTAACAAAGCCGCCTTTGTTGTATATCTTTACATAAACAAACATTGTTTAGATAAGTGCGTACAAAGATTGTTTTTATCCTCTTTTTTAACATTTTTTATGTATTTTCTCCTAACCCTAGATTATATTTATTCCTTTTTTTTCAAAATCAATGGTTTTATATACCTTACCTACCTTACGTACCTTACATACAAAAAACAACTTTATAGTCGTTATCTAAATGTAAAACAGGGTCAAATTATTTTTAATTCTATTGGTAACAAATTCCTTCGCACAACCAAAACCGAGCCAGAATAATATGAAAGAAAAGCTAATAATAAAAGTGAAAGTGAGATAGGGCTGTCATTATGCCATTATGTCGCCAAGTTTTCCTGTTCATCTCCTCAGAAGAGGAAGTGTTCTTTATTGCATTTTATCGTTACTTCTGGCGTATTGTTATTTAGTTATCTATACTTCTATACTAATATTATAAAGAAGTAAAGTTTGTGTGATTGTTTGTTGTTTGTTAAATGACGAATGTGGTAGTAAAACCTATAACTATTAAGTATATTACTTAATATAAAATAAATAAATATTTTCAGGAAATTTATACACAGCGCCATCTAGTTCCAAGCTAAGCCGAAGCTTGTGTTATGGTAACTAGATAACGGAATAAATTACATATACATACTTTTCTTTTGTAAATACATACATACAATACATAGCAACAACCAGACCCCAGAAAAATACAAATGTAAATTACAAATATATTATATAGTAATTGCGGAACAAGTATAATGTTTCATTTCCTTACTATATGTGTATACTGTATATACTAAATGTGTATGTAAATTTCACACAAAACTAAATATACATATAAGTATATAGTAAGTATAATCTTTATTATTATTATAAAGAAGTAAAGTTTGTGTGTTTGTTAAATTATAAGGGGTAATCTCGGGATCTACTGAACCGATTTTAAAAATTCTTTCACCAATAGAAAGACACATTATTGCTGAGTGTCATAGGCTATATAAAAAAAGGTTTGTTATCATTATGCCTAACGAAGTGGGCACGAGTTAGCTAGTTGTTTATACTTTAGCTACCGTTACTAATGTTAAGGGTTCTGAATGGCGCTTAAGGTTTTTCGAGATTTATAAATGCAACTTGTTTACGTCAAATCATTGTATTATAACGGCTTATACTGTACCGTGAATTAGGACGTTCTTCTGATGATGCGATCACCTTTACATTCGCGAGTCTAGGTTCCTCTCAAATTCCAAACAAACAACTTCCTGCCTTTTGTATAAATGTGAAGCCCGAAAGGGCCAGCCCGTCGAGTTCAAGTGTGCTCTGAAATTTAAAAAGCGTATATTATATAATATAGATACGATATAATCTTATAATACGGATTTCATACTAATTCCTTTGTAGCATTTAACTCTTGTAGTAATTTTAGCCTCTAGAAAAGGAATTGTATTTCTTATTCATACCAAATTTAAGACAGCTTTAAAAAAAGTTATTATAAAAAATTAAAATCATACACAGTTTGTATTTGATATATTTGTACAACTATTATATATTAAACCAAAGCAAGATTCAAAATAACATTTAATATTAACTTCAAATCAGCATAGCATTACCTTCGTCTTGTTGGATTTCAAAGTTTAATCCTTCATTTAGCCTCACCGGGTCCCTAGAGGTTACTTTAATCTATGGATTATTATTCACATACAATCTACATGTAACGATTATATTCTCTTTTGTTTTTTTTTTTTTAAATGGCGGACTGACATCTAGAATACATAAATCGATTTTAGTCAAGTTAGGATGCTTATCTACTCTTTATAAAACTCTTTATTATACTTAAATAAATTATTTGATATCAAAAAAGGTAAAATTTATTCAGAATTAATTTTTAAAAATCGTAACATGTGGCCTGTAGTAGTAGATTAAGAAATAATTATACTTACATATTTCAAAATCTCATTAATATACATTCATATTCTTATTAACATTAAATTACATATTCCAACACAATAATACGAATGGAAAAACTATTGAAACATATTTGTTGAATACTTCGATACAAATATACTCCTACGAGTTTCTCTTTACAAAAACAATTTCCAACTGAACAGGTAACTAACTACTTGGAACTAACTTCACCCAATCTTATTTAAAACATTCCCCATTTTAAGATTGTATAGGAAAGTTAGCGCGAAGAAAAGAAATCGCGAAACTTAGAAGTTTTTATTCCAATACAAATCACTACCACGAAAACTTTTATAGAAACATTTTTATTGACTTATTGAGTACAGATGTAACCTCTTTTCTAAAGGAAGTCTTATAACTCTTTTAAGTATTTATTTATACAGATAAACTGAAAAACTAAACCCTAGAACTTTACAGATTAAACTACTTTTAAACTAATAAATATTATAATATTTAAATACGGATGGATATTATAAACTTATAATCGTGTATAAAACTTTGTATAATATCTCGTCTATGTATGTCTTTCTCGTAGTATAATTTTTACTATAGGATACTTATAAGAATAAGTCAGGAAATTTTGCAGTGGGCACAAAACTCCAGTGTGTTCCGTCTTACCGGATCCTTTAAGGCCCACACTTAAAACGTAAAACTATCACATGACCAAGTCAATTTAAGGGTCATTGAAAAATCATTTGCTACTCAAAGGTTTGAATCGTTTCTTTTAAATTTATAGTGTACTTACTAGTCTAAAGTATGCAAAGAATTCAAAAGACAGCGCTGGACATTCGTATTGATGTTTTGGATAATAAATTTAGATAAAATAATGTCATTGAAGGATTTTTAACGCAACTTATTCTTAATACTTAATAAAACTCTTAATACTTACGTAAATTCATCCTGTGACACGATCTCCAATGTCAGGCATTAATGAAAATCATATTTACACAACAAAGCATTATTTTCATTGTTGGTTAAGTTAGTATGCAAATGTGTCCCACAGGGGTATATTCTGGGACCTATTATGTTAAAATGCTATTATAATTTGTTCACATGTAAACTACTTGCAGAATAATGGTTTGCGAAAACCTGAATGTGAAATTTAATTAATTAATTTATTTTTAATTAATAATACCGGACTTGTTTAAATAAAATTGTTTGTTAAGTAATACGATATTGCTGTTTACAATTTAAATGCTTCAATATTTGCGCAGTATAAAATAATGTCGATGTTGAATGTCTGTCTAGCCTTATGTATGGTTAGATTTATAAACAAATATCAACTATATTACTTCTTAATTTAGATGCTTATTTACAAAAACATATGTATGAAAGATTATGAGACAAATATATTTATATTCCAAAGAAAGATCGAACTCGTTTTATTTATATCGAAAAATTCGTCAGGTACAACGAGTTGCTATTTCTTTCATGATATTTTGATAACTTATATTAATAATTGAAAAGAAACATATTTTTATTGGTCCCATCAGCATGCTACCCAGCTCACCGTCATTGTAGGTACGATTCAGGTTAATGGTCTGTCTCCATGTATGTCGTGTAATGGGCAGTTAGAATTAAGACATTATTGCTCAGAAATGGGTGTACTTCGACAGATATGATCGCATTAAATTTTATCACCCCAATATACGTCATGTCGCCTTGTAAGCTCTGTAAGACGTTACGTGAATTTCTTAACAGACATTTCATAACAAACTCACCCGAAATGCTAAATATTTATCGCTGCGCCAAACTTTAAACTAAGAATTTAAATAACAAAATCTCATTCTGAGCTACGATCATTTACATAAACATTTACGTTACTCGTACAGTTCATAAGAAAAACATTTCTTAACCACACTTTCTTTTACTTTCAGGTCGGAAATTTCTAACCGATCAGCGGGACTAATGAAGCAATCTGCAAGCGGAATATTGAACTAGCAGCCACTCAAACGCCTTTGAGTGCAATAAAACATCCTGCCCTAACCAAAGACAGACACGCAATACCAAACTCTATTACCAAAAATAAAAGGAACACAATTCCCTTCGCCAATACGCAATCAAATGGCTCTGCTCGGAATTGGAAAGACACTCCAAGCGATATGTCAATTAAAGCCTATTCACGATTGTAATCAACTGCGTCACTCCAAGACAAAACAACTTCACAACCAAGTCTTCTATCAGACTTGATAAGCTATTAATTCCGATTCGAAAGATACTAATCGTGTAATTGACCCAGAACCTGATGTATGGTTACAACAAGGCAATTGTAATCGCCCAAGCCAGGGACTCGTATGGCGGCTTCAAATAACTCTCTCTATCCACGGCCTAGCTTTGTTACTTTATCTTCGTGTCTTCTCATACTCGTATCTTTAGTATCGCAAGCAGACTTGGCGTCCGCCTCATTCGATTTCAATTCAAGTTTCTCGGGAGTCAATATTAGCAATCCGAATTCGACGCTCAATTGGACCTTTTACGACAACAACGCGACTGTCGACAAGCACTCCCATATAAAGCATTCGAAATACTCGACCCTCGTAACGATTCTTCTAGCTGCTATTTTTATAACCGTCATATTTGGAACAATAGTTGGAAATATTTTAGTTTGCGTCGCCGTTTGCTTAGTCAGAAAACTGAGAAGACCGAGCAATTACTTGATCGTTTCTCTAGCGGTAAGCGATCTTTGTGTTGCTATTATGGTGATGCCCGTGGCGATGGTTTATGACTTGATGGGCACGTGGCCTTTTGGACCAGTGATTTGCGACTTTTGGGTGTCCAGTGACGTGCTATCATGCGCTGCGAGTATCCTCAACTTGTGTATGATATCTGTAGACCGCTATTACGCAATTACTAAGCCTTTAGAATATGGTGTGAAAAGGACGCCAAGGAGAATGCTTTTCTGCGTATTCATTGTATGGATGAGCGCAGCCTTCATTTCGCTGCCACCAGTTTTAATAGTAGGGAATGAGAAAACGGAGACGTCGTGCTCAGTATCACAAAATCAGGGTTATCAAATTTACGCAACATTTGGTTCGTTTTATTTACCGCTTACCGTAATGGTAGTTGTTTATTATAAAATATTCAGTGCGGCGAGAAAGATTGTGAAGGATGAGAAACGAGCTCAGTCGCACTTAGAGACGCATTGCTATTTGGAGATTAATGTGAAGAACGGCGGGGCGACCGAAGCGAAGCTGCTGGGGAGTCAAACGCCGCAGAATCCAACCCGTGGTTCTACAGCCAGTACGAATACAACTGTAAGTATAATACATCAAAAAAAGCTTAAAACGATAGGTCAACTAATCTTCTTCCTAGAAGATCTTAGTCACTTAATAATTATTAGTTTAAATCTTCATACATGTATATACATGTTTTATTTAATTCTCTTCTGTTTAAATTTGAAAGTCCCTTTATTTGAATGTTTTAAATACAATTAAAATACAGCATAATAGAATTAAAAATACAGTGAAATGTTTTTGCCATATTTCAGTGTAGTATGGAAAAATCAGACAATGCAATAGGGAGATGTTTCACGGGTAGGAAATCCAACGAATCGCAATGCCCTATGTTACAGCCACCAAAGACGCCAACCAAGCCGATCCACACGATTAACCGACCGAGTCCGCAAACGCTAGCCCCAGACAATAAACCGACCAACCGCCGACAGTCCTCAGAAAACAACCAAAAGCTAAGCACCAGTAGAATCCGCTCCTCACTCTCCACGTTCGCACAAAAGAGTCACATCGCCAAAGACCTTTTGCACCCATCGAATTCTCCGCACCAAAAGAAATTGCGGTTTCATCTTGCCAAGGAGCGAAAGGCATCCACTACTCTCGGCATTATAATGTCCGCCTTCATTATATGCTGGCTGCCGTTCTTCGTACTCGCATTGATACGGCCATTTGTCAAGGAAGACACGATCCCTGACGCCGTCAGCGCGCTCTTCTTATGGCTCGGCTACATAAACAGCCTTCTGAACCCTATAATCTATGCAACTCTTAACAGGGACTTTAGAAAGCCGTTCCAAGAGATCCTCTTCTTTAGATGTTCGAACTTAAACCATATGATGCGTGAGGAGTTCTATCACAGTCAGTACGGGGGCCCGGAGCAACATTACTGTGTTAACAATTCTTCTAAAGTTCAGAATTACGATGAGGGAGTAGAGTTCGTGTCGGCAGCGGAGAGAGAAGAAACTCGCGCTTCGGAGAGTTTTCTATGATTGTCAATACCCCAGGTCGATCCGAAAGACCTCGATACTGTGATCTAATTAAGACTAAATAAAGGTGTAGTGTTTACTTTAAAATTGTAAGCGTTAAGTATTATAAACGTTGTACCAATCAAACTAGTCTTAGTACATAAATGTACTGAATTCTTTTGTAATGTAAGTCGTATAAAATAACCAGTGGACGGGGCTTGACCAAAGAGTCGCTTATAAAGAGATTTTGTAAAGTTGTGAATATTTCATATGTAATGTAATTATTTGTAAGTTATGTGACTGTGTAGTGAATAAAATTGTAATACATGTGATAGTAGACATAGTAGGTTTGTTTTGTTTGTCCGTTCAGAGTATATATTTTATTGTAATCCTAGCTCTTTGTTCTTATATCGTATAGTTTATTATCCAAGTCACCGGTCACTGCTTGGTGCATTGAATTTAATTAGAAATACTTAACTACGATGTGATAGTGAATTATTGAATATTCTTACTCTTGGTTAAATGATTTAAGTGGCATAAAACCATAAGGTATTTTTATCCAATTTTAGACAGCTCAGATAACACCAAATTCGTTCATTTTAATTTGTATACATTCAACAAGCGGGTCCAACAGACTTCGTTCTGTCAAATTTTTCCGGCATTTTAATTTATTATCACTGTAAAAACTATCTTTAGGTAACAAAAGAATTAGAATTAGAAATTGGTTCAGGCGCTGTTTATGCACTTACATTTATATATTATTGAATTAAAAAAAGTTTTATTTCATAATAATTGTACACTTATTTCATATAGAGCCACTATGCCTAAATTATAATACTATTTTTGTATACGATTAATTTTGCAGCTACATTTCCTCTTTAAATATAAAATATAACATAGCTGTTAAAATATAATAGATACCATTTGATTACCTCAATAACCGCCATTTTGAATTATTATTTTTTCTTTCGCATAGATTAAAATCACCTTAACTTAAGTCGTTGTATACGTTTCAATAATGGTTTATAAATTCAGTATTGTAAATAATATTTATATTTCGTGTAAGTAGGTTATAATTCATAATATTAATTATTATTATAAGTATTTGAACATATAACAGACACCGTGGGGAAACTACGCTTGAAAAAAAATAATTTGACAGTTCAATTCGATGTATTATGTATTACGAAGTTAATATATTATCTGTATCGGTGTAGTTTCTTTCCATAGATAATTGAGTATCTTATGGCTATGAGTATGAATTTACAAATATTTATACTACACGTTTCTTAACGGATGATTGTCCGTTTTTATGCAAAATGCAAAAATCTAATTATGGTCTATTTTCTTATACCAAAAAAAACAATTTTTCCATTCCAAAATGTTTTGGGCCATAGATGAATAAATGACTATGAAATAGACCGCATTTAGACAAGAATTCATGAATAAACCCAAAAAAGAAAACTTGTGCAGTGGTTCCATTTTGCATAAATACGGACAATTATAAATGCATTGAAGAAAAAGAAAAATGTTAAAAATTATATTATATAAGAAACTGCAATGAATGAAATACATTATTCGTCAAAAAGCGTGCAGTATAAACCGAGAATTCACGCATAGAATTTTTAAATCGTTTTCGTGTATAAACTTGGGTAGCTAGTATTTTATAAAAATGCCGAATTCTGCCGTAATTTTGTATAAATATGTAATGTAGAAATCTTCTTTGCGTAATTAGCGAATGTTTAAGTCTTTAGAGGCGATGTAAAAACATTAAGGAAACTTCACTTCAACGAGTGCACTTGTACACTTCACTTTTAATTTAAAATGTCGCGTAAAATAAGTTACCTCGCTACTTTCATACGATTCAAATATTTCTTTTGTTCAATATTGTAAATCTATTGTAAATAAAAATCTAATTTATATGATGTTAAAGTACAAAGTATCTGTATTTTTTTTTTATTTCATAGAACACAAGTCATTAATGAACAATTTACGTAAAAATTTCACCTTGATTAAAGATTTAATAAGACGAAGCGTCCAAGTATTTAATATCGTACTATGTTATGTTATTATACAAAAATCAATATTGTTATTTATTATCTGTGACCGTGTTCTCTAACAAGACCTCAACCTACACAACGTGTAAAAGTACCAAATAAACTATCACAAAATATTAAAAAAATATATATTGAATTTAGAACTATCTAACAAAGACAATTTTTTGAATTAATATTTATTTTCAAAAGAATAATAAACGAATAATCCTTTTAATTTGGTATTCATTTTACATTATTTTCATTTTCTATGTAAATAAATATTTCGAGGTCGAATACGTTTTTAAATTTAACCGTTAGGTCTATTGGATAGTTTTACTTTCAACCAAAATTTTATTTCTTTGAGTTAAATTATAAAATTGGATTGATATTTATGTAACGTATATTTAATGTAGATAATAAATTCTTGGTTATGTATTCACCGACATAGTAACCTTCATTGTATATTTCTTGTGTAGAACCCTCAAGCGATAAATTAAAACTAGACTTTGATATTTTATTGTTTTATTTCTATTAATATTGGCTCCTTTTCCTAACCTAAAAAGGCCTCAAATTAATAAATATCTATCTCCTTATAAGAAAAAAAAATTCAACAAGATTTCAATAGCCTATGTACATACTTATATTTTACTAACCTATAATTATGGTAAATTATCCTAGGAAAGATAAGCTAAGAAATAGGCTATAATATTAGCATTTTAATATATTTATTACTAGCTGGCCCTACCTGAAACCTAATACACTACACCTGCCATTTTTTGAAACTATCCTCGTACATCCAGGATTATTTTAAAGAAAGAATTATGTAAATCGGTTCAGTTGTCATCGAGTTTTGCGCTTACCAACACATTTTGCGATTCATTTTTATATTATACATATATTGGCTTCTTTTCCTCACTTAAAAGGTATCAATATCTCATTATCAAGAAAATATATCAACTAGATTTAAATAGCCTATGTATATAATAAATATTTTACTAACCTATAATTATGGTAAATTATCCTAGGAGAGAAAAGGGAATTAAAGGCTATATTAGTATTTTTATATATTTATTACTAGCGGACCCGAGCCCACTTCATTGGGCATAATGTTAACAATCCTTTTTTATATAGCCTATGACACTCAGCAAAAATGTGGATTTCTATTGGTGAAAGAATTTTTAAAATCGGTTCAGTAGATCCCGAGATTACCCCTCACAATTTAACAAACACACAAACTTTACTTCTTTATAATATTAGTATATATTACTATCCAATTTTCGCACAATTTACTTTAGTTACACAGTCCAGTTTTTAGCATAAAATATTATACTTATTTTGTATCATTCTCTAGCTGTTCTTTTAATGAAATAGTCTCAATCCAAATTTTTACCTTGAAAGAGCCCATACCTTATAATGTTAAACTCATCTTTACGAGTCGTCTAGACTACTCTAAATAATATATAACAATCATTAACTCTTAAATGCCTTCATTTTATCTTCCATAACAGACCTCCCACCTATAAGAAACGAAATACATGCGCTCTAATTACATTTGTAACGTCCTACGGGCCTCATTAGCATGAAAGGTTATCTTTTTATAAGGAAGTCATTTGGGCTCATGTCAGCCTCTTCTTTACAATGATAACAATACGAAAGAATTTCATAATAGGTATTATAGGAGAAAAAAAAATTGTTGTGTCACGCATGTCGTTACTCGTTATAGTGTTTGTTACTTATATTTATATAGATTTTCCTATGTTAAAAAAAAAAAAACATTTGTTTTAATGGACTGTATTTTTATTTTTTTTACTCCGGTATCCTCGACTACATGAATCGATTATTATCATACTGTGTGTTACCATTTCCATCTCGAAAAGGTAAATTTTTGTATGATATGAGATATACCTATGAGAAAACCATTATAGAAGTCTTAACTTTACATTTCATTCCCGGTTTAAAAATATATTCTATTTATAATTATTGTATTAGCAATACATACTCGTAATTGTTATCAACTATCAAGCCTTAATTCCCAGAGCTTATTTATAGAACGTAAATTTACAGAAACAGTTAAACCCTCAGCTGTTTCAGTTACTAATGAACTCGAGTAGCAAGTTGCTGAGCGGGGATGACTTCGTTTATCAGACACCGCTTTGTTAAATTACGGTGATTAATGCTAAATTTTGAGCCCAGTCCATTAGCTGCGATCAATCATGAGAACACATGTCATATTTACGTAGCGGGAAATCGAGTGGGCTTCCGTCTAAGACGCTTTCCTATATGTAGGTAATGTTATATGCTGTACCAAATAGTAGCTTTAAAATTATTTCAAATGTTCTTCGTATTTAAACTCACTTAGTTATAAATAAAGCAAAATAAACATATGTGTAGAGACGTTTAGTTTGTTTTCTTGTTTAGCATTATAACGGAAATTGTTGTCTTAGTAAGTGTCGCCACATTAGCAGAATTATTCCAATAGTATTTTTTTAAGTAAAGAAAACACCAACGCAGGTCAGCAACCCACTCCAGAGCTGTCAAGCTCTGCGAGTGTTCATGGGCGGCGATGACCATTTTCCATCAGGTGGCTCGCCCGCTCGTTTGCCCCCTATGTATATAAAAAAAACCAATTCAACCCTTAAAAATCTTAACATGTTATAAATGATAACATTCTTTTTACTCGACTCTACTTAGAAACATATTATCAAAACGAACAATAAGAACTCAGAACCCCGAACTATATTATTCATATGAATCTCACCTCATCCAATGTATGTCAGAAGACAGTCGTGTATCAAAGGGCGTTAAGGTTAGTATGATGTTACATCTACAGCATTATTTCGTCTCACTTATTTAGACGTGCGAAATAGATTATATCGTACCCTCGTTATAACGTGACACTTGGAAAAATGAAACATCGGACAAGGGCTCACAAAATATGTTCAAATGCTGTTTCATGGTTTCAAATGATACATACATGATACATACATACCTCAAGGCTTTTATGTTGTTCAAACAATACGTAACATTTGGAGATGACGGAGGTTAAAATAGTTTAAATTAAATGTTGCACGATTGTTAAGGTACTAATTGAAAAGTTTGAACTAACAAGCGCTTTCGAGTGAATGAAATACAGTTAATTTTAAATGTGAAGTATTTATGTGTTGTATAGTTTTCAATATTACTAAAGGCCATAAGTAAAATAATATTTTAAAAATAAATAAAATAAAGTCTTTCCCACGCTCTGGCCGAGTTACTTTTACAAATATCTTTACAATATTTGAATAAAATTATATTACTGTAAGAAACACGCTACTAAAGGGTAAATTTACTAAGAACGCTATTTAGGACTTTGCTAACAATGAATAATACTATCCACGTAAGTACATTACTCTAGTTCAATAACCCTTCTCTACAACACGTTAAATCAAAGAAGATATTAACCAAAAAACGTACGAGCACACCGCAATTTCGCCAAACCTACTTATAACGGTACAAAGACCCGTTGCATCGGATAACAAGCAAACCCTTTGATAGGCATTATTCATCACTGCTTGCTATGAAACATGCATGCTTGTTACACATTACTCGAAATTTCCCGATACCAGCTTTATTTGCCCCGAACACGCGATCCCGTTGTGTTTTTATTAATATCCTGCTCGTAATGCTATAAGGCTACACCATTTGTCAGACATATTTGAGGTACGCTGTGAATCCGTGTTCGTGGGGCTACTTAAGGGTTTAATTTAAAAATAGCAGTCGATTTATGAGTACTATTAAAAGGGTAAGGTAAGGTAAAAAATATACGTCGATTTGATATTACCTTCTGTTTTAAATAGAATTACAAAAATAGGAAAAAAAGAAAATAATGTTTATTGTTTTTAATCGCGAGTACTGGTATTCTGATCAAACTCATTTTTGCTTTGTGAAAATTGTCTCATATGCCATAGAAGAATAAGTATAAAACTTATCAAATAACAGTTTTGTACGAGGTAAACCGAGGCAAGTATATAGTATTAGTAGTTTTCATTTTTCCTTTTTTTTTATTGGTGGGAAATCCAGTTTCGGATACCGCCTCCTCTCCAGGGTTTTAGGAGGCGGTTATGTCGGACACGCCAGAAGGGCCAGTCTTCATTTTTCCTATGATAAAAAAATGAAAATGTCGTAACAGAAAATTAAGGTTCTCAGCATTTTTTGTGACTGCCATATACAAACCGTACAGTAATTAACAAATTCAGTTTTAATCTTAATATTATTTTGAACACACAAATGCATTTTATTAATGAACTACGAGAATAGCTTAAATTTTTTGCATAGCTTGCAACTATTTTCCCTTTATGTGTTTATAAATTCGTAAAATTTTAATTTAAAGCACTTACGGCTGGTTTTATTTATGGTTGTATACAAGAAAAGAGATGCTGTAAATCTTCGCCGTAATAAATAAAGTTTATACGTGGGCGAAAGCACTACGTTGTAAAAATATATTTTAATACTTTTAGACTGTTAGCACCAACCATTTGAGGTCAAGTACAAGAATGTTAGAGATCACAGCTTATTAATTTCGATAGCTTATTAACTTGTTTTAAAAGGTTTTATGCTACAGATTTTGTCAACAAAAATTGTTGTGAATACGTTTATTATTTTGGAAATTAATATTAAACATTTTGACAAATGTTACATAGTCCGGTCAATTTAGGCATTCGTGGTTACAAAAATTCCCACTTGCCTGAATATTGGTAGGATTGCTCAATACACTATTATAAAGGAAATGTGAAAAGTCCTCATCTGGTGGCTCTTAGGAATAAAAGTATTTAGACATTTTTTATAGATAATTAATTATCTGATCTACACTTTTTGTCTAAGCTTATTTTATGAAAAAACTAACTATTTTGCTGAAAATCGCGAAAAACCCGATTTTGTGACCTTTGACTCCGAGGAAATTTTTTTTGCACGTGCCGGATCAATGATAATAGACAATTTCAGCCGACACTGTACATAAAACGAACAAACAGTATTTTCTAATTATACCTATTTTGAAAATGTATTATGTACCATTAAAAAGAAGTAATTTCTAAAGACCAAAGTCACTCCAATTCATACCGCATGCCATCATAGTATAATAGGAATACCTATAAATAAAAAAATCGCTTTGGGCCATTGCAATTATTGACGATCTTGTATGAGCAAGTTCACGGCTCCCTATAAATAGAGATAGAACGTCATACAATGAATTATTCATGCGATGAGAGATTTTTCAACACTATTTGGGGTAAGGTAACTCTGATTGCGAGAAAGAAATTGTTAGTATGAATCTTATATCAATCACTTATAGGGTTATAGGGAAGGGTATCATGAAAATATAACAAAAGGGATTTTTAGTCGGGATTGAAAATGGTAGTAAAACAATTTATGGTATTGTACTTTTTTTTTTTTATTGACCCTTTAATACATTAACATCTTACAGTCTAATTGTACAGAGTAGAGGAAATGTTATAGGCGGTTTTATCACTTAAAAGTGATTTCTTCCGAGCAACCTTTAATATGAAAAAAAATACTGGATTGGTAGGTACACAAGGTACCTAAATTATATTTTATCCACTAAATAAATACTTTATGCGTATGTATTGAATACTTAACATGATATAACTGTAGATATAGATTGCAGTATCAACATTTATTTAAAGGAAATGACAATCGCAAAGCGCAATGCATTAGTCAGCCAATGGCTAACATTGTGAACCAGAGTTAATGATATTCTTTTATCCTTGCTTCCACTTACAATTATTTAAAACATTACATTAATAAGCAATTAATATTATAAAGGAAAAAGTGTGTGTGTTTGTTAAATTGTCAGGGGTAATCTCGGGATCTATTGAACCGATTTTAACAATTCTTTCACCAATAGAAAGACACATTGTTGAGTGTCATAGGTAATATAATTAATTTACAAAAATAAAAAAAAGATTATTAACGTTATGCCCAACAAAGGTGGCACGGGTAGCTAATAAGCAATAATATGTAAACAATAATCGTGACTTCCTTACACAGCAAAATAACAAACACTACAGCTTAAAGATCTTGGCGCAGTGGTAGCACAACTACTTTCTGCGCGAAGGGTCGTGGGTTCGATCCCCACACCGGAAAAATATATTTGTAATATACATTTGTGTTTTTCTGGGCTCTGGGTGTTGCTATGTATTGTATGTAATTATTTACAAAAGAATAGTTTGTATATGTAATTTATTCCGTGTTCTAGTTGCCATAACCCATTTCTATTCCATGTTTTCTTACGGAAAATCGAAGTCATAGAGCACAAAACCTCCACGAAACCTTTACTTTACAGATCAAAAGATGGAAGCGAGATCTTTGTCCCGTTTCTGACGTCAACCTTGACAGGGCGATGATAGGACCAAAGATAAGAAAAAGTGTAAATATCCCATTCATTATATTTTGAGACAAGAATATGCTTCACCTTTCTTAGTGAAGAAGTCCTTTTCTATTTACCTTATAATCGATTCAGTAATATTATATAATGATAAAAAGCTTACTGTATGTAATTATATTTGGTATTCGTAATGCAGTTTCAAACTAAAACATGTACCGGCGAACCTTATTTATTTTTATATTAACAATTGATATTGTTATTTGTATCTACTAGCTTAAAATCTTTAAGTTTACTTTGTCATAACAGTTTGTTAAATATATAAATAAATTATATAACCCAAATATCTATATATTAAAGATAGTCGTGTTAGTTACACCATTTATAACTCGATATAAACGGCTCAACTGATTTGGCTGAAAATTGGTGGGGATGTAGTTTAGAACCAGGAGAAGGACATAGGATACTTTTATCCAGTTTCCAGGGGCATAATTTTTTTATAAAAGTAAACGCGGACGGAGTCGCGGGCAACAGCTAGTATCTATATAAAACACGTGACGTGTAAATTGCTGAAGGTTTTGCTACTTTTCTACACAATTGATCTTAAAAACTCTTTCATAGTAAGAATTTAATGAAAAACGTATATTATGTTTTATTTATACCACACACTCGATCTCACTCATTAATAACACTCGATTAAAGTCTAGAGACTCAATATATTTTGCAAAGAAAGTTATATTAACAAAAGATACTCATTTCTGTGTGTGGTCTTGCGTTGCATTCAAGTGGGAATTAATTGATACTAGCTGTGCCTCACGCTTTTACCCACGTAGTTCTCGTACCCGGGGCAATACCAAGATATAAAGTATCCTATGTTTAATCCAGGGTATCACCTATCTACATACCAAACTTCAACTAGATCGCTCCAGCCATTTTTGCGTGAAAGAATAACATACGTCCATACATAGGTTCTCAGAAACTTTCACATTTGTAGGATAAGATACATTTTAGCATGACATTTGTAATCACTTGTTTTTTTTTTACAAGAGAAGCAAACGAGATGCCGATGTGTGTTGCTTATTCTGGACTTATATTATTCGGGTATGCACTGGTATTTATTATTTGTCCTAACTTTTGGAACAAATATGTTGAATCTATTTGTAGAAGTGTTTTTATTTTATGGTAACTTTTCTTGTCAGTTCTTTAGACAATGTCAAAGAGATCCTGTAATATTAATAAAATATTAACTATTACTCTTATTTTTTAATTAATCATTAGATATTAGATACGCAATATTTCAGTTTACGTAATAAAATCTTATGATCATAGAAGACGCATTTTTAAGCCTTTAGATATTCGTATAAAATTATATAAATTTATTATCAATACTTTATAAAACTATTTTATTCTAGAAATCTATCGATACACGCAGTAAGCTCACAATAAAATTGGATCAAGAGAGATATTTATTCAGAATATAACGATAGTATTTTTACAGTAAAGCCACTAAATTGATATTTATTTATGCCCATTAAAAATACTTCTGTATTTAATAAAAAACATATTGCAAGTAGACTAAACAGACATAGTAGACTGCAGTCCCATGTTGAAAAAATTATGGGTTATTTGAACCACCAGGTGACCTATCTAGAACGATATAAGAGCATAAAATAATAAGATTCAGCACTGTAACGTCACTTGTAAGCTGTCCAACAGAGAGCAGGTGAGAATTCGAAAGTAGTCTATAGTAATAGTTCGTAAATAGGTACTTAAAAACCTTTTTATTTAATCCTACGAAATCTTAAATCTACGATATATTAAATAATCTTTACATATTATATTTTAAAGTAGTACTCATGAGAGGACTATAAAAAACGCTCTCGATCTACTGAATTGATTTGAAAAAAATTTCAACCAATAAGAAGCCATATTACTTGTCTTGTACTGTATCTTTTAGGCTATATTTACCTCAAAAGAAGCAAGCTTACCACGAGTCAAAAAGCTTGATAAAACTAGTTTTTTCACAAATCTCTTACCTGTCTTCACTGCGTACCGTGAATTGCAAAATACGAGATGCCAACACGATTCTTATTCCCTATACATTTCCTCCGTTTCCCCGGAGATAGGATTTTTAATGGGATAATGGAAATGTTAAAAGGGCCTCGTAGAATGGATAATGGAATTCTTAACAAAAGTCATTCTGTTATATTCCTAAATACTTTGATCTTAAATCTTTATGATGTTTCCGAAAGTTCTAGATATTTTTTTGAACTTATTGATGCTTAATTTTTCTTCTTAGTACTTAACTAATTGTATTGACATATTTTGTTTAGAGTAGTAATTTTTAATAATATACAATATCGGCACAATTTATTTTAGCGTATGAGCCAAGTTCAAAATACAAGGAGCAACTGCAGTATAAAATTCTATTAAACAAACATTAATTTTCGGTACATTTTGTATCGCCGTGATATAAATTTAACCCGATTCTTTTTCTCGTTACCTTCCAGGCTTTTTTTTCCTATAGCCCACTGTGCAATGCCCACTGCATTTGCATTGACAAAAAGAACTTTCAAAATATATTCAGTACTTCGATAAAGTAGGTGGTACTTTCATTTACTCAAAATTTGCTTTTTAATAACAAAAATAAAGATACTTTAGAATGCTTTGTAAGACTTGAAACTCAATTTCATCGTTTCATTCTCCAACGATATAACCTGTTTTAAATTGTATGGCTAAAGTTTATACCCTTATAAATATTCTATAGTCTATAACTCTATTCAGGCTCTGCGAATGTCATTTCATGTATTGTCTCTGGGTCGTTAATCAACGATAGTTTCCCAGATTCCATTATGTTGGCAAAAACTATTAACAAAACTGTTCATTTCGGCCTGTTTTGTTCTTGATATTTTGTTGGCAGATGTTCTCGAACGCGATGTTCTTAATATAAATTACGTAGATATGTAATAATAAAAACGCTAGCTATAATATACACTGGTTTTTAAATTCAATTTTCATTTAAATGTCGAAAAAAATTTGGTTACTTTGGAAGTATACTTAAATTAAGCAATTGCTGGAACAAATCAAAAACTATGAAGAAAATATTAAATAGTAGGTATAGTTAAAAGGTAGGCTTGTAAAAAACGTGACTGGAATTGGTATAGTATAAAAACATACTTTTAAAAGTAATACCGTCTGGCCAATAGAATAAAAACTCTTTTTAACTAAACACTCATTCGCCGTTAAACCATAAAGAAACCTACACCAATTATTTGTACTTGATTGTTTTGTTTGATTATAGACTTCATATACATTGCTACATTACATAACAGCTACCAACATGACAATTGCTTTCCATAAAATGATTCAGCGATACAAATCGTCAAGGTCCACTAACGACGTCTATTTCAAGCCTAATATTTAACTAAACCTATTCAGTCTTCCATTTCCATAATGGATGCCGTGACTCATCTGAATAATACTTGGAAATAAAAACCTCTGCTAACATTCTAAATATCTGCTTTCGGCATAGATTATCATATTTTGCGAAGCTCCTTATGAATTTTCAGATGGCTCGAAAATATTGTTAATAAATGGAATAATTATAATAAATGGACAATATTAAAGGTACAAATTTATCGTGATTTATTTTTCCTTTTTATATCACGTTGTTTTTTGCAATTAATAAAAGATCAGAACTCCCCTCGGACACTCTTCGAAGACTAAACAGAATTTAAGCACACTAAGTAGAAGATACCTATTAATAAAAAAATGGTTCTTTCAAATAAATATGGTATTAAAATGCTTAACATTCTTGTTTTGATTTAAACGTTAGTTTTTGTGACACACTACTGTAACCGTTACGAAATGTTATACTAAAATGTTTTGAAAACCTTTACAATAGATTTTTACCAAAGTCTAGCCAATAAAGTATTCCAGTTCGGAGCGATCTAGAAAGATTTCGCCAAACGTTGGACTACATAAATTGGTTGGAAAATCCATGAACCGTTTTCTGTTGGACGTAAACTGTTTACCCAGCCCAAACGGACAGGTTCAGGAATTTCGGAGTTTCCACGGAAAGCAATTTGTGTCGTACTCAATCGTGTGTAAAACGTTGTTGAGTTTGAGTACTATAATAAGCCTTTATAGGCTTAATCGTTTGGTGTTTAAACGATATTACTAAAACTAAAATAAAGATTCCATTCAATATATCTTTTTTGCTTGCAGATTGCATCTTAACAATATTTATTTATTTATTTATTCACACTCTGTTACAATGTATCCCTACAATTAAAATTAGATTTTATACAACGTAAGTAATAGGCGACCTTATCACTTAAGAGTGATCTCTTCCAGGCAACCCATAGTATATATGTTGGTAGATAAACCTTTATAACAATCTTTATATCTTATTTACTATTTATTTTCCGATCAACACAACACAAATTTTATATAGTGTGAGAACGACCTACAAGCCGTCAAGCGTCACATTTAATATTAAGGTCAAGAAATATGATGAAAAAATAAAATAATAAGCTAGAAAAGAGACTGAACAATGTTCTAACAAACGTAATTATATACTTATTTGAACGAGACGTAGCAACAGCATTTCATTCCTTTTATTCAACCGAAGAAAATAATTCTGTTCGTGACTTGATTTTTATAAGGACAATTTACCAAAAAACTGACCCGAAACGTAATAAAAACATTTGGTTAACTCTTATATAAATTTAGGTTGCGATTGGAATATTTCGTTCTATTTTTACTGCGAGAGTATCAAAAAGATGGAAATCTTGGCGACAAAAATCTTATTGCCAAAGTAAATTTTGAGGTTTTTATTATTAGATGAATCAATTTTGTTCTTAGAGATCCGAATCTGTTGAGGAAAATAGAACTTCTTATCACTTCGAAGTCCTTTCTCTTATTAATGAGTGAACATTTCAAACGACGGTTTAGCGGGTCAGTTATAATTTATATTATATGGTGGGACTTGAAAAGAAAAGATTTAGACACGATCTGTACCTTTAATATATCTGTACCAACTGCCGAATGCATCATTATTCAATGTTAATACCTCTTAATGATACATGATATACCATATTATAAAGATAACTAGCGACCCCCCCCCCCCTTGCTTCGCACGGGTAAAACTACATAATTTCCTCACACACAACGTTCACAACTTTTTTGTCAACCTGACCCCCGGCCCGCCGCGGGTCCCTACCGCCGCGGCGGCGCAAGAACTACCTCCCTGCATTTTTTAAAAACCTAAATTATTAATCAGTTCATTTATCAGTTTCTTTATATTATGCATGTGTTATTCCAATAAACTTTCCTTAAGAATCACTCTATCTATTAAAAAAAAGTCCATCAAAATCCGTAGCGTAGTTTTAAAGATCTAAGCAAACATAGGGACAGACAGACAGCGATAGCGACTTTGTTTTAAACTATGAAATAATGATTAAGTGTGTAACTGATTTCAATGTGACTTAAAATTTTAACATAAATCTTAAATTAATTATTAAAACTTTGTTGGTACAACGTGACACCGATTCTTTGATTATTTTGTAATGATTTCTTAAACATAGCTAATATTAATGAAACAAAATTAATCGATAATTCACAACTTAGGCAAATTCATATTATAACATAAGTACAGTCAGTCATCAGGGAAAAACAGTTTGTAGGTACTATATTACCTAATTTTGGAAATTAAATTATTATTATTAAAAAAAGGATATTCTTACATCTGTGTACGATCCAAATCGTACATTTGATTCTTTTGCCATAGTCGGCGTATTTAGCGCGCATATTACTTTAAAATCAGTTCGTTCGCGTCGGTGTATCAAGGCGATCGCGCGTGCTCATACATATCATATCAAGAAATTATATATATTCTAAATCATATCAAGAAAGGTTGTTTAATTACAACTTCCAAAGTGTGTAGCAGTCGGACAAGGACGCTACAATCTGTGTAACATAAAAAAGATTCCAAAAAAGCGTTACATTCCCCGGCCGAAGCAATGATACGGCCGCGACAAGTGCTTTTTCCGTTACAATGGGTATTTGACATTTTATTTCCTCGTCAACTTTGGAGGAAAAATAATTTCCTTAAGGGAAGTACACTTAACGTGATGAACGAATAAAAATAAATATAATATTCAGCTCGTAGCTGTCATTTTGAATTTTTGATTAAGATGGAGATATCGAATAACAAAAATGTATAATTTTTTTAAAGATATATTATTTTAAACGAATTTGCGTCGTATCTTTATATTTTTATTTTACTTAAAAGACTTATCCAATTATTCATATTCAGGTACGCAATAAATCATTATGGTTGTGATTTAACTAGTCATTAAAAATACAATAAAACTGTTACGTATAAGTGACTACAAAAGTTCTTTAACACATTTAACATTACCACATATCTTTATACAAAAACTTAAAAAAAAACTTGCTAAGACCCTATTCAAATAAATTTAGTTTTAAGATAAACTTTAAATGTATTGTAATTAATTTTACTAATTACTTGTTTTAACAAATGTATGAATTTTGATTTACCACATATCTAATATATTAATTCAAATTATATTGGAATTCATGATAGCATATTAAGTACTATTGAACATATCAGTGCGATTATTGAGCTTGTTACTAGCTACAGTGAAATCCGCTTAAAACATCAGACATTGCATTGCGGTTATGAAAATCCGCCTCGCTGGAAATAGATCTGAAATGTTTATGAATTGCTTTAAATGAACTTTAGTATATGTGAAATATGAAACCTGTATTACAGATCAGTTTATTTTATTGTGCCCACAACATTCTGTAGGGGAGGCCTATGTCCAGCAGGACGTTCTGCGGCTGAGACGATGACGACGACGACGACGACAACATTCTGTACATCTCTATTAATGAGCCAAGTTCTGAATCTCACTTATGATATGTATTTGAGACAGTATATACTAAACTTCTCGACTTCGAACCATTGGGGCAACTGCCCCACCACTGGCCAACTGGCCAGTCACTTGTTCGACTGATCCATAGTTCCTTTGGCTCAGAGGAAGGTAATTTCCTCCATCTTCCAAATATCAACAGTACCTACATGATAAAATAAATTAGTTAATATAAAGTACATTAAAACCACTATAAACGCCAAAATTGTGAGTAGTAAAGTTACCGACTCGTAAAATATCGACTTAAGCTATCGACTAAGTTAACTTGCTGATTTATTGCTGTGTATGTATTTTTTTCTGTAATATATCTATTTTTTTGTAATTAACTTAGTATTTTTTATGTATGCTGTCTGAACAAATATGTTGAATGTATGCTATAGGTATCCTTTTATAAAAAAAATATCACAAAAAGTATGGTCAACGATGTCATATATTTTACTATGTGCTGTGAATTTTTGTTAAAGGATTTTAAATAAATACATAAATAAATAAGCTTATAACTCAATGTGTAAAAGTTCGGATTTTTTCTTAAGTATATATACTTAATGTGTCTCCTTTTCATTATATTTTGGGATCTAGGGACTTACAAATTATATATTAATTTATAGTCACAGTGCGACAACATACTAACCTTTGTTTTTCCGCCTTCCCACAAGTATACTGAACACATAAACAATGAAACATATCAGATTGAGTTAACACAACAAATGGAATAGCGTCGCTAATCTAATTACAGATTACGGTAACACATTGAAAGGCAAAGTTTGGGTCGAATGGAGCGAAAATTGAGGAAAAAACTAACTTACGAGTTACGAGTTATAATGAGTGAAAAGTTTCTATGCTTTTATCTCGATGCTGTTTGAATGGAATTTATTAGTGGAGCCAAACTCACTTACACACAGACACTTACAAATAACTAAAATCTTTCACTACCTTGAGCAGTCTTTAGTGAAGAAAAATTCGTTTTGCTTTGTAGAGTTAAGCGAAAAACTTTACACTTGTATTTTGTTTTTATATTTGTTTAATCAGAGGTAATTAATTTATTAATTAATTTCATTTAAGCAATGTCTGTTCTGAGCGTCTCCTATCTATACTAATATTATAAAGAAGTAAAGTTTGTGTCTATGTTAAAATGTAAGGGGTAATCTCGGGATCTACTGAACCGATTTTAAAAATTAATAGAAAACCACATTATTGCTGAGTGTCATAGGCTATATAAAAACCGAAAATAATAATTAACATTATGCCCAAAGAAGTGGGCACGGGTCAGCTGGTGCTATAATGTTATATGAATAAGAAATAATTTCCTATCTGTGCACAAAGTAAATTAATTTTCGTTGTTTGCTATGCTTTTAGAAAATATATAACACTTACAAATATAGCAATCTATACGAAAAAGAGTTATCAAATCTCGTCATTAGGTACTTTTTTTTGTTTTATTATGCCTCTCCCGGATTTTTGTCCGGGATCATTTTCCACATATATATTTACTCCAATCCATCATATTTCCATATACATTACTTACATTTAGAGATATATCTCAATGTTAATATGAAAATCCATCCAATTAGTAAAGAATTTTGTCACATTATCACAATCTACGGCTTCATAACAACTATCAAAGAACCTATCAATTCACCCATTCCTAACCGCCTCCAGTTACACATACAATTATTTAATACGCAAAGTCGCATAACTGGTTAAATATACTAAGGGAAGGTCCTTATTAAATCCCAAAAGGATTTTGACGATAATAACTTTGTGAAAATCCGAGAAATAAATCGGGGAACACCAGGCTTGATTTCTGACTCCGACTCCATTATCCTTTCAATAAACTCGGAGATTTGCCAATAAAATTTAATTCGACTGTGTTGAACAAATGTGTAGAGTAGACCGTAGCCTGTCGTATGTGTATGTGTGTGGGTGTGTGTGTGTATTTGTAGGAAGATTTATATTTGTAGGAGTTTGTTCGTAAGTATTTCGAATGTTGATGTGTTTGTTTTATTAAAACATGCTTTGAGGTTGTTCACAGACTGACTTTATTTTTTATTCACTTAATAGACAAGTGTGTGTCAAATAGTTGTTAACAGATGTCGCTACTAGTAAGTAGCGATCAATGAACATTTATATATGTAGTCACTAACATTTTGTAGTAGTGTCTTAGGCGTACTAATTAATTGCCTATATCAATATATTACAAAGAATATTTCCAACAGCTATTTTATAATTTTATTACTTTTTAATTGCATTATTATAGGCACTAAGTATCTTAAAATTATAAAAATACATACAATTATAATTTTAAAGACCATAATATGCATATTAGATTTTACAGTATTTACTTAAATTAATAAAATTTATTGATAAAATAATTCAATTATGTACAATAAAATAAAATAATACAATCATATGTAATAAAACTCCTCCAGTTAAATCCTCAAAAGTATTTAAAAAGGCCCCATTCCCCAACTGTGGCTTCGTTAGCTTTAATTTGTGAATCTTATAATTCTTTTTCTTACAAAACAGGACTTAACCTGCCTCTTTCTTTGAAGCTTAGCCCGGCCTAAGGGATATCTTAATTTAAACAAAAATTCTAATGTATTCAGAAAAATAAATGGGTAGCAGATAAAATTGTGTCTTTTTATTTTATTTCAGTCTCAATTTGATTTGGAGAGAGCATTTGAAATTAATTTTTTATGAAGACTTTTTTGTGAGGAGATAATTGATGAATTTTTGTGATGAATGTAAGACCGAACATGGAAGTGAGAACTCTACACCGATATTCTTAACTCCAAAAAAATCGAATTAAACTAAGCTATCGATTTGAAGTCTGCAAATCAAGAATTATCTGAAGTAGGAACGCTAATATAAATAAACTGTCTGGATTCAAGCACGTGTACCTATAATAAAAGTTCAACATTAAAATTGAATTTTTAATAATACTTCTCGTAGGTGTCGTAAAATTTGAATGCCTTTACCTAGATATAAATGCGTCTGCATCTAGTCTAATAACATCTTCTATTCAAATATTATTATTATTTTAGTGTTATTGAGCATTATATTTAAACAATAACATAAAATATATAAAAACATCCTATTCATATTATGTTAAAGTTTGTGAGAATCTATGAATGGATGATTGTTTGTTATTCTTTCACGCAAAAACGGCTCGACCGATTGAGATGAAATTTGGTACCTATGTTGATAGGTGATACCCTGGATTAACACATAGGATTCTTTTATTTTTATCCCGGTATTGCCTCGGGAACGGGAACCACGCGGGTAAAAACGCAGTACACGGCTAGTATAATCTAAAATGAATATAGCGGTCCTTTTCCCGAAGGCGTTTTTACCCATGGGCCTTGTGAAGAGGACCATGATTTTTTATAGGACTTTAGCCGTTTTAACCCCACTATTGTTTCTTATCACAGATATATAGTAACACATACAAACATATTAGCAGTAGCCATCTAATTGTAATTGCTTAAATATCTTATTTTTATTTAGTAGTAGTTCTTCAGAAGAAATCACTTCTCACTGATTATCTGGGATAGTTTTTCAATTATAACATTATGCCGCATTTTTAACGTTGAATGTTTTAACTACATCTTTCCTCATTCATCTTCATTCGAGAATTCTCAAAAGTACTAAGTAGTCCTTACCCTGGGTGCATGTTATATTATTACATGAGCAGTGTCAGGTTATTAACAAATGTTTTTCTTTAATTTGACATTGATCGAAATGTCGCACTATGCTCTGAAGTTGAGAAACTATATATTGCCTAAAATACTACTAAAATTAATACTAAGCTTCTGTATCTTTATCACTTAATTTACACAATTCCATTTTTAATCTACTTCCTTCCATTTTTATGGATTAATTTATCATCCACTTATGTTATTCTGTACGTAATTGTACTGCGAATGTGAAAAGCGGCTAAATTATAACGCACATTACCGCGTATGTTGCCTCGCACGAATTGTAATGCATTTAAATATCCAACTTAACACCGTTTCCTAACCGTTGTACAGCGTTATACTTATACATGTTGTAGATTTATTATGAGGTCGTAAAAGTTATGTTCTTTTAAAAATGCTTAAAAAAAGGACGACTTTCATAGATATTGGAATAATTAATTATTAATTAATTTTTTCTTCTGTCTGTCCCTATGTATCTTTAAAACTAGGCAACCGATTTTATGCAGATTATAT
Source organism: Eurema hecabe (assembly GCA_026213755.1). Classification (NCBI taxonomy): domain Eukaryota; kingdom Metazoa; phylum Arthropoda; class Insecta; order Lepidoptera; family Pieridae; genus Terias; species Terias hecabe. Next base: position 4,066,485 of record JADANM010006230.1, on the reverse strand, counting down.
AAGAGATTCAAGAGGAAGGTTTTAACATTCATAAATGCAGGCAAATCCGCGAGGTGCAATCATAAATCAAACGCGTTTCATTATTGTAACAAAGATTTTAATATGGCTCGGGTATGGTATGTACATATTTACACGTTTACGGCACATAAAATATTTGAGGATGCATTTCTAATCAAACGAAGTATCCGAATTGTAATCTTAATATGAATTACGTGTCACGTTTTCAGTCCGCGATTAAATCATAAACAACTGAACAAATTTTAGATAAAATGTGCAGTTTGATACAAAGATATTCAAATATAGGATAGCTTACAATTCAATTGAAGCAACAAAACATGCATAATATATCCGAGCGAATCCAGGGCGGATCGCTAGTGTAATATTATAATTTCTTTTTATCGCTTTAGTGGTTTGTTATCTCTTATAATAATTATAAACCGTTATCAAGAGTTACTTTCGCATTTGCAGTACATTATTACATTTTATTACCTATTTTTCCATCAAGGCATTTAACTACATAGTAACATTGCTGTAACATTGTGTCCGGTCGTGATTCCATTTCGCGTTTCACATTAACAAACAATTGTTAGACGCGTTATCAATTTAATTGAGTTGGTTTGTATTCATAGCGGTAATACTATCAGTACTGTTTACTAGTGCATTATAATGCATTAATCTATAATGCGAAGTTATTAATATTGCGAAGGGGTAAGTTTTGGGTGTGAAAGACGTTTTCCTGTATTTGTAAATTCTTTTACTAATGAGAAGCCACAGTCATACAAACGAGATTCGATTTTTTAATATAATTGTATTTTTAATACATAAATCTAGTGATACAATACTTAAGAAAATAAATAGGATCGTAATATACTACGACCCACGTCTCTTAGACGTGGGAGCAGTTATAGAAGTAAATTACACAGAAGTCACAAGAGACTATAACTTTGCGTTTTTATACGAATAAGTACTAGAATCTAGAAATCTATCAACGCAGCTTTTATATAAAATATGAAATAGCCTTAATAAAATAGCTCTTTATTTAAAGCAACTCTTTAAGATTATTTTGCTAACATCTCACATGTTGTGTAGACTGCTTTTTAAAAGTACCTATCGAAAGGCAACCAACCAAGAAGAATCTTTGCAACATGACAAGCGATCATATCCGCCTTCGCGAATGTGTTACCGACTTATAAAGCTCCTATAGTACCTACAATGTAGTTAAAATGTCAATCATTACAAAAATAACCCACAATATAAGGTATCATTACAAAGTACCAGGATATCAAAAATTAAAAGGGCATAACATGAACAAATTTACTGAGAGTAACAAACAAAATTTTATTATCAAATAACGTAAATTGGGCCCCATATGGCAACAAATTTCAACTTCCCAAACTACCCTTTATTGTGTGTTTATTATATTATCTAATGTTGCGAGTTCCTGTTTCATAAAGCTTGTTGAATCACAACATTTTGATTTTAGACCCTAAAACAAATAGTTATGTTGGAACAACTACTAACTACTATTGGAATATTGTTGTTGTGCTCGGAAGTCAGGCTTTATTATGTATGTATATATCGATGTATGTTGTTGTTATAAATTATTATCAATTAGCTTTTCATTTTCAAAAGAGCAGAGTTACTGGCTGGTTTTTACAATTTAAATGTGGAATTGCTGGCTTTGTATAAGCTAAATATTAAAAAAAAAACATAACAAAAATAGTAGAATAAAGAAAAAAAAGACAGTCATCTTTAACTTTTATGGCATGGTATTCAATATATAATAATTTAGCATTGAATAGTTAAATATTATTTACCCTTAGTATACTAACAATCGTATAATAAGGTAAAACGCAAATATAAAAGTAAATTATATTTTATTTTATTGAAAAATGATTATTGGAAATAAAAAGTAACGCTTTATTAAATATCTGCCTCACATTAATAATAACTATGGCATAA
>JADANM010006230.1:4028505-4044267 GCA_026213755.1 Eurema hecabe | reverse complement strand
ATGGTTGTAAATAAAAGGTATGTAGCTGTATATTTATTCTTCCGCATCATTTATAAAAATAGGTTGCCTATAACAGATTACTTAAATCGATAATGCAGCCTTTTATAAGTAAACTTTTATTTTAATAATAATATTTTAGCTACACAGAATTTCACATTACAAGTAAGTTGCACAAAAAATGAAGCAAGTACCTATATAGAATTTCCTAATATTATAATACTCGTATAAGTCACGTAATTCTCTACGCTACAGTAACAAGCTTCTTGAGTCTTACAAAGTTTCAAAGCAAATCGCTTTGGGTATTCGCTTGCAGTTTTTATGACCTCCCTGCTTCCTTATGTATTGTTGAAATGAACGCTTGTGTATTGTGACGTCACGTTCTTCGTTAGATGGAGAGAGGAATACAAGACAAAATATGACGTAACAGCACACAAGGAACCCTGATGTTTAGTGTTATTAATAAGCGAATACTAAGAAACTACAATGTATATATGAATTTCAATGATTTTTTAAAAAATAGAAATAGATTGATTTAATATTTAAAATTACGTAAATTCAATTTAAATAAATAAAGTGGATAATTTTTTTCATATAATATATAAGTGTACCTAAGTATGTTTCTGTAAATAAATCTTAACATCTTATAGTAACGTTAACCTTTTATCGAATAAATAAAGGAACAAATCGTCGTAGAGGTTACAGAGACCTTTAGGGTTAATCCCTGATCCGTCTGATACCAAAACATGATAATATAGAACAATAATTCTGGGGTTATGGTATAATTAGAAATAGCCAATTCCCGTGGCTTTAGCTGCGTAAACCATGTTCTTAGACTTTGTAAGCTACAATTTTTAGATCATATTATTGTTATTAATATCACTTACATATTATATTACTATGTTTTAGAAAAACTAACAAACTAAGTCGTTATTCTGATCTGCCTTGATCTTAAACAGTATTGCTGGCTGGTTTTCCTAAGGACAATAAAAAAAATGTGACACTAAACTTTATATAAAGGAGGTTTAATTGTTTCCAAGATCATGGTATCTAAATGTTTTTTCTTGGCTATCTATAAAAAAAATAAAAAAGGTCACACGAAGTTTCGATAGCAGGGCAATTAGCACCGGTCTAATTGTTACGATCCCTGTACCCTGCGGCTAAGACACAAGCCCTTTGATAGGGATGTAGATCGACCGTTCATTGGAGCCGCGGTCAGATCTTAAATAACAATGGTAATGAGTTTAATTTGAATTGCGAAATCGTGTTCCTTAAATGTAATCCGGTTCCAACGAGGGTATGCTGAACTCGGGTTTCGGATATACTTCATTATCAGATGAGAAATGAGAAATATAGCTTTTATTATAATTTGATCAAAATCTTGTTATAAAATCAACGCGAAATTTTGTTATTACATACATATATTAAGTAAAACATTTATACGGTACAGTATACGTGTATTTAAATTAAAATAATATTCTCATGTGTAGGTCCAGTATCTTGTAGAAGAAAAAAGGTACTAAATGAATAGAAAAGATCTACTACCAATTAACACTTAATTTATGATATTATAACAATAACGGACATAGCATAGATAAGGGAATAAATTTAAAATCGTAAACTAATACGTTATAAGCTCCTATACTGAACTTGACAGGCTTTTTGTTATAGCATTATAAATGGAGCCTACTTCAATTATGATAACATACATGTTATTTAACGAACATAGCTGCGTTGATTTTCTTTATTATCTATACTAACATTATAAAGAAGTAAAGTTTGTGTGTTTTGTTAAATTGTAAGAGGTAATCTCGGGATCTACTGAACCGATTAAAAATATCTTTCACAAATAGAAAGCCACATTATTGCTCAGTATCATAGGCTATATAAAGAACCGAAAAGGATAATTAACATCATGCCTAACGAAGTGGGCACGGGTCAGCTAGAATACGTTAAAAACACGTAGAATACATTCTTAAAAAATCGCATATTTTGTGATATCCTACTTGCTATCCTATCCTACCCTACTTATATTATAAATGTGAAAGTTAGTGAGAATGTATGTATGTTATTATTTCACGCAAGAACAGCGGGACCGATTTAGTTGAAATTTAGTATGTAGGTGTTAATGGATTAACATATAGTATATGTCGCAGAGGGTGACGTCGTAGTAGTTATAGTGATGCCGAGGTAGTGAATGTTTGCTTCATGAAGGCTCTTTCTTATGTTCTTAATAAGTAAAATTTCCGAGTATCATAATAACGATGTATAGGTAATTAGCTTCATTACTCACTATCCAATATCAAAATGCTGACGTTTTTATAGCAACTGACAAATTCCACACAATTCTTTTAAGTTTGAATTTAAACATTCTAATAAACCAAGGAGGTTAGACTAATTAACTAATATTGAAATAGTTTTCACTATCTTGATTATTCTTTTCGTCCATCTGCTCCGATATATACTTTATATCCCGGTATTGCCCCAGGATAGGGAACTACGCGGGTAAAACCGCGGGGTACAGCTAGTCGTCTATAATCGTAGTATTTTCTCGCGATCAATCTTATTCCCACTGTAGGTACGCCCATTAATTCCTCCTCAGCAGTAAACTGGTATAATTTAAACCTTCATAATTCAAAGCACGTTCTGCCATTCACTCCTTCGTAAAGAGCATTAATTCATTTTTATTCAACGTTTATTTTTACAAGAGATTAGTCCTATTAGAGTGAGAGAAAAGTGGTAATGCTTGAAGTTATTAGATTTACATATGAAGTGTTCCGACATTATACTAGTCTCATATAATTTAGAAAAGGTTTAGTATTAGCGAGAGGGCATTTAAATAGGGTTTTCAGTTTAATCTTTTTTTAGGGCACAAGATACGTGGCTCATGTAAATGGAGGAAACTGGTCATGAACTGGTGTCCAAGGTGCCTATAGAGATAACATGGAGGACAATATAGGAGATGGGCAGAAGAAATGAGAACAACAGAAGCAAATAGAAACAATTGGAAGAGACTTTTTTCTACTGACAAACAGAGGTGGTTATTGATGTGAACTAAAATTGATTTGTAATTGTCTGAATAAAGACTATTATTATTATGAACCTCTATTAATCTTTACTATTCTATACTAATATTATAAAGAAGAAAAGTTTGACTGTTTGCTTAATTGTAAGGGGTAATCTCGGGATCTACTGAACCGATTTTAAAAATTATTTCACCAATAGAAAGCCACATTATTGCTGAGTATCATAGGCTATATAAAAACCGAAAAGGATTATTAACATTATGCCCAACGAAGTGAGACGGGTCAGCTAGTCAAACATAACTTTTATATGTCATAACCGGCAAAATGCTGTAATTATATGTGATAGGACTAAACAGTATACTGGTACAGTGTAGTACAGACACTTTAAGAATAGGAACGCTTTCTCTTAGGAAATCTCATCTTATCTGCGAGGACACTATTAGTATTGTGTTTACACACAACGATTTCTCATTTTTTAATGCTTTTATTTGTCGGTATAGTCTCAATAACGAGGTTAATGTCTATAATGTTATAAATAATAACAAACGCCACTTTTTAACAGGAACGTTGTAAAATAATATTGTAGTAAAATTAATAAGTAATATTGCAGTAAGTAAAATTTCGTATTTTCCCTTACTTACGTAATTATTTCCAAAAAATCCAAAAAATCAAAGCCAAAATACCAAACTCGTATCCGTAGCGTAATAACAAAAGCACATATTGGAAAAGTTTTCGCGAAATCTGAAGAAGAAATCTCGGTAACTTAAGTGGAAAACAAACGAAGCCCGCACTGAGGTAAAGTTTAAGCGAGGAATAAGTAAGTTTACTTGTGTTATTTAAACTTTGGGGAGCGGTGCCCGATCATGAAAAATTAAACATATATTTTTATTAAATAATTTTTTTTCCGAATATATATGATATTAACCTTACGATCAGAAACGATATCCCTCATAGGCCAGCAACACACTGGTATCAGGAGTGCTTCTTGGCGTCTTTCATCACTATTCACCATACATTAGATGTCATGCCCCCTTTTATATATAATAAAGGAATTATATAGCTACATATACATATAAACAATTAAGCCATATTTATTAATTTTGAACATAAATTGCTTTTACAAGGGATTTTTTTTCATAATATAGAATGAGAATGAAAGTTAAGTATATCTCAAGGAGGCTTCAAATTATTTGTCTTTGTTTTTCGAATTTTATTCGAATCCTATACGATAAGCAGAATCTTTTTCATTTCAAAAACGAGTTTTTCCGAAGCTTGTATTTCTATAAATAATTTTATTTACGCAATATTATTCAACAAAAATGTGTATTCAAAACAATTTCTAAGCAAAAATAATTAATAAATAGTAAAATGGTTGGAGTGTCGGGTTTTTCCAATTACTCGTAGACGCCGGCGCTTAATTGAAGAATAGAAACAAAACAGCTCAGAAGCAACGGTACGAAGGAAAATGCATTAACGACTTTACTATTTTTATTACCTTCAAAGGGAATTTCGTCCTTAGACTGAGTAACAAAAAAATAAAGAACATTTCTGTTTTCACAGATTCACAATATGTACTATTGTAATATGGAATTCTGCTGGAATCTGTTTCAAAATAACAATTCGTCTTCTATTACACTTTATTACACTATTAATGCTTCTATATTTTGTTCATTCTAGAGGACAACTGTTATAATCAGCGGTTGCTTTACTTTTTTATATTATGTGATGATGGTCTGATGGTGAGCGATCACCTTCGCTGATGAAAAGCTCGTCTCACAAATGCATTGCCAGTAATTAAGTCTAGTAAACATTACCTTTAATTTGGAAAGTGGTAACACCAGAGACCAATTTTGATCCTTATTATCTTATCCTTTGTTGACTTTTCTCACGAATTCTTTTCTTTCTCTTCTAAATCTGTTCATTCGCGGAGATGGTCACTTACCATAATCGATCTATTCTAGTTGAAAGACTTTAAACTACAAAAAAATACAATCTTTAAACACTAGGGAAGTTAAAATAACTCGTTGAAGCTTTCAGTCAATTAATCAAGTCAAGTTGAACAGTTATCAAGGCATCTAGTGAAATGTTTGAAGTTCGGAGCATCCTTATCCAAATTGAGCCAACTTCAAACTTAAACAACGATCTTAGTCTCGACATCTATCGTCAATGTTTCAATGCCCTTTATTTTTATTCTTACTGTTATTATACTATTCATTCATCCATGAAATAAAATATATTAGTCGCATTTCGTTGATGTAGCGGCAGTAAATTTGGTCGTATTTTTTTAAATACTTTTTGTTTATTCCAAGTCGAATTAATTTTGTAATTAAATTCCGTATATCAAAGAGTATCTTTGTCGATATATTTTTAAAATATCTATTCTGTAAATACAGATGTTAGTTTTTACTAGTAGACGTGCTTTAATGCAATAATACAATTTATAAATACATGAATATAAAAGGAAATAATTCATCAAGAATGGCCAAATAATTATAATTATGAGGGCAATTCAATTCGTATAGCTACAGAGAATAAGTTCTCTGTAGCTATAGTCTCTACATAGTGTAAAATAGACGCTCTCTTTGAAAACTATGCAATGGATTTCGCTGCAAAGTTTAAGCATAAAATATTCCCCTTAAACCTGTCATTAAGGGAAACACTAATATAAATAATATATGGATAATAATAAAACTTGCAATTAGGATTTTTTCCATTTGTTATAAAATTATGAATATACAAGTCTTTATTCCTATGCAAAATAAAGGATGTTCTATCTAAAGTAAAACATAAATATTATTGACAACTCAGCTTGTTGACTTTTACAGCAATAACAGGCAAAAAAATTCGATAGTTAACATTCAAAAGCGAGCCGAGCGTGTCGGTCGATTAGACCATTTATTTGCGGAAATTTGAAGCCAGCGCGCGTACGCTTGACGAATATCACTCATTTTTCCACCGTCTATCAACTGGCTGTAATGGATGAAATATTATTCCTTTTACTCGAAGCTTTCGTTCCACTTTCGCCATAATATAAGGTTATACGAAAGCTTAGAAGTTATTCAAGGTAACAAAAAATAAACAATGCGTATAACAATATTTAAATACCTTTAATTAGATGTTATAATAGTTGAAGCTATATCATTTGTATATAGTATTGTCCAGCATAACTTCAGAAAATTTTCTTGCAGTCATTGGTATATGCCACTGCCTGTTATGCGACTTTAACATTCTACACGATCCGTAATCCAAGATACGCCAAAATCCTGTAAAATAAAAAGTATTAATCCCAATAATAGGAAAGTTTTTAAAGACGTATGTGTGGATAATGGGTGTTTTTATTACTAATCTAAATTTTAACTTCAGAAATATTTATCTATCTTCCATACAGGGCAAAATTCTTTATATCGATCGAATTTTAATAAGATATAGTACTTACTAATATATCTTCTACAGTTGTCATAGAAAACATCGCAGTAGCTATCGGCCTGAAAGAACCCATCGGCTCTGGGAGTGTCATCCATGTGGTTATATGCGCATACTGGTAAAGCTACACCTCTGGAAATATGAAGCAGATATTTTTTTTTATAATATGAAGAGAGGAGACGAGCTGAACGCACTCCTGATGGTAAGAGTAGCACCAGCCCATAGCCAATGCAGTGCTACCCGGAACTTTGCTATAAAGCCTAACTCCGGGCAGGGGTGCACTACAACGACGCGCCCACTTTGAGTCATCGGATGTTGAGACTCATTGGCCCAGTAATTACGCTGGCTACAGTGCCCTTCAGACCGGAGCACAGTGACATTTTCACATCACTGTTCAGGCGGTAGAATGTCTGGCACTGTGGGGGTACCCACCCAGTCAGTCTCCTGCGAAAGAGACCTACCCCCGGTGATGATAATGAACTAAAACTACTGAACGATATATTGACCTTCCTCTTAAACAAAAGATTCGTTTTATCACATTCATCGAAAATAATATATTAATCAAATTAACTTAATATATGAAATAAAACATATTGAAACAAATATGTATTGAAAAAAAAACTTTTATGACATGCATGATGATGGTTAATGTAAAAAATAGAGTAGTCGGCATGGCCCTTTAAAGGCAACTCTGAAATAACCGCCTCGATATCGGGATTTCTCCCCGTTAGAAAGAATAAATAAGATTATTACTTTCATGTATAGGTCGCGTCACGAATGTTTAGCGCTGGACGAGAATGCGCTGCGTATCGATAGAATCGCGCTCGTAATTGAAGTATTGCTGCGAGAAAGACAACACTATGGGGAACCAATCAACGATCGCGGACCCGACGATCACGCGCCCCGCGCGCCGTGCCGTACCCTCGATACCTTATTTTTGACTTCTGTGCAGGTTTCGTTCAGCGCTAAAGATTCGTGCCGCTTCTTTTAACTGTTCGTTTATATAATACTCACTGTTCTGTCAAACATTTGATGTAATCGTTCAGGCATTTATCAACAGGTTTCTGACTGGCGTATTGGCTGTTGATGTAGCGAAACCTTTGTGTGGTGTATCTCCCGTAATCTAGGTTCAGAGCCGCCTGCGCGTCCTCCTCGGCAATGTCTTCATGGTCGATACCAGCTTCTGTTGTCGTTTCTAGAAATATGTTATGAAATATAATCGGTGAAAATATCAAGAAAGAGCCACTTGGATCATTACCGAACTAGCGAAGAAGTTGTTTGGTAAGTGTTTTTTATTTTATTTTCTGTCAATAAATTAAAAACTGAATGCAATTAGAAAAAGCTATAAAAAAACCACTACGCTTAATAGGAGGTACCACGAAATACATGTTAAGTACATATCTAACCGATAGCTAAAAAATAGATCTGCATGACTAACAAATACTAAGTATTATTATAGTATTAGGTACTTTGATTATAAAACAATGTTACGTATAAATTTTGTTCACAACCTTTGAACCATACAAAATCAATGTTTTTCTTAATTAATCACTTAAATATGATTTCAAGACTAGCGATATTCCCTTGTTTTAAATTTATTTTATTTATAAAAAAAGGGGTGTTATAAGTTTGACGTGTCAGTCTGTCTGTCGGGGGGTTTTAAATTTTTTAATTAAATTATAAAAGTTTTTTTGCTTTATTGTCTCTTGCGTAAATAAACAACATATTTGTAACAAAAGTAGTAGTAGTAGTAGTAATTCAAAGTGCAAATATCCTTTTAAAACAAATTCATTTGGTATTTCCACTATGAGTTCAATTTATAGTTTCTAAACTCAAAATCATGCTTTCATGACGTGCAGAAATTGTTTCAACAATAGCAATTAAGAGTAATTTGAAATAGTCTAGAACCTAGAATTAAGTTTATTAAGTTCAAGTGATTTTATAGAAATTGAAGTAGATGATAGTGTTGTAGTATGAGGGAGGTAATTTTCATCTCAGCTAAAGGAATATGAAGAAAGATCCTCAATGAGTCAAACATATCACATTTCGCATCGAAATCAAATAAATGTTTTATATATGTCGCAGGCGGATTGTATAATCCGCTGTATTACATTACGGCTAGCCGTTTTGTAAAGCGGCGGTTCAACGATTAGCCGTATTGAATGCGGATAAGTAAAAAATTGTCTAAATGTATTCGTCGCCATGTGTTAGTTTTTTAATATATTAGGTTAGGTTAGGTTAGTTATTTATCATTATAAAAAAAAACTTATTTAATCATCTATACATAAAGTCACTTTTCTACGCGGGCGAAGTCGCGGGCACAGCTAGTACTAAATAAAAATCGACGGGGACAAAGTCGCTCGTTATAAATAAACGTTATAAATCTTTAACATCAAAGTGACATACCAACGCGCACAGTTTTCATTGTAGACGCAGGAGCATCGCATATCACTTGTCTAAAAAGGCATATCACAACAATAAAAAGATACCCCATCCTTGCACACACAGCCTGAACAGTTACGAAAAATACTATATAAATTCTTGATTTTAATCGAACGTCAAAGAGATCGGTTCCTCGATTTACCTTTGATGTAGCTTTCCTGTTTATTTTAAATCTAGTTTAATTTACAGTGTTAATGAACATGAAGCGGCGCGCCTATTAATCGTTTATTAACACTTCCGTAATTAAATCGCGATGTTGATGGAAAAATTGAACACTGAAGGAATTGGCAAATTAATTGACAATAACTTGTTATGGAATCTTTTATTTCATAGCAGTATTATATACAGTAGGTAATTATCATAATTTTAGATTTTTGGTTGTTTAAAATATTGCTCTTTTAACAATAGGTAATTCTGTTATATGATAATTTTTATTTGGTATTTTAAAACGTGTTCGTTCGCGTAGAAAATTAAAAAATAAGTATTCTTAATGAAACTATATTAATTATTTTACTAATTGGATTGGTAATGGTATTGACTTTATTTTACTATTTTGTTGGTATTGTCTTTAGCAACTATATATCATGATTCTATCATAATAATCAATAAAAAAATATATGGTTGATCACTTCACTTCGAAAATCTCACACTAACATTTCACGTAGCGTGTACACTGTACAGCTCGGTAAATAAGATTTGCACCTTAAGGCTGCACTAAAGAACTCCATCTCGAGAATGGCTTAACCACGTATAATTGTCTCATTTAGACCAAACGTGCACCGTTCTCATCACTTGAGAGAGCGCCATTCTATTTGTAGTCTAAATAAAAGCGCTTGCTAAGAAATATTATAGTGACGTGAAGACTATTTTGCTAATTGTGAAACTATTTATGGTACAGCTGCCTTCTGTGCTCAGTATTCGATCTCCATACTGAGAACACATGTGTAATTTAAATTTGTAATTTCTGGGGTCTGGATGTTGCTATGCATTATTACGTTTAATGTGTAAAGTGAATTATTTAAGTACATTGAAAATGCAATAGGATTTTTAAAATTTTATAACAATACATAAATAATAGAATCTTAGAAAAAAACTATATGTAACGGATTTACATCACTTTTATTCTTCCCATATGGAATTCAGCTCACCATTTTTTGTTTTGAGCGCATAACTCGATAACAGTTGAACCGATTCACATAATTTTTTTTAGAATATTCTTGGATATACGAGGATGGCTTTTAAGCAAAAAAGTTGTAGGTGTAGTGTAGGGGTTCAGGTAGTATAGGAACAGTGTGAACGAAGTCGCGTTGGGCCGGCTAGTTTTATAATATCTTTTTTTTATACACTTGGGATGTCGACAAAAAAAAGTGATTTTTTATACCCTTTCATCATCTGGTAGTCTTGTTAAATAACTACGTAAATAAATGAACTTGAAGCTAAATGTATTTAATCAAGCAACCCTAAAGATAAATGAAATCTCTCACGGCCCATTGCATTTTGTCAATTAGATTGCAACATCGATCATTGTGACATTTTAATTCGCTGCTTCGATAAGTTTGTTAACACGTATGTTATACGTTTCTCATTTTAATTTAAAGACAAAGAATATATAAAATAAAAGGAAAAATATATAAACATTGAAAAAAGCATTTGTATGGTCCATCTTAGCACTGACCAAAATTACTGATAGTGATAACGCTTTAAAGGTTAGAATAATACCCAAAGAGCTAAAAATTTGTATGAATGTTCAGATTACTATAATAAACAAATTGTGAAAAGTTCCCATCAGTCCCCTTTGTGAAAAATTGTTTATTGATGGTGAAAGTTTTCGAAAAAGGATTTTTCGCGTTTTCCAGCAAAACGGTGAGTTTTACAGCAAAAATTGTAGATCATCCGATTCTCTACAAAAAATGTATGTACCTGTTTTTCCATAATTGCCATTTCTATGACTAGATTTTAATGAATGAGGTTTCAAAATATTAAATAAGAACACAGGTTTTAGGATTTTTTGTTAGAGTTATAATTTGTTGATAAAATATATGATCATTCGTTGACTGTTTGTAAAATATTTTTAAATCGTCGTGGTATAAGTTCGATTTATGTCAAATATTATCGATTTCGATAATTTGAACGATTACACTAATTTAAATTATTTTTTATTTTTCATTTTTGTCCCGACTGACGACGAAATAAAATGACGAAACAAATATTTAATTAAACTTCATAACTTCTGTAGTCTATACATTAATTTATATTTGTTCAATTCTTTATGCACAATTACTGGTTTGTTTTACAAATATAATTCAAAAGGTATTTATGTAGCCTTTTTTTTTTCAAGGGGAAAATCCTGTTACGGATGTAACCCGCCCGCCCGGAGGTGGACGGGTTATGTCGGGCTCGGCTGTATTTATGTAGCCTGGTCGAATGAATTATATATAACTTATGTCATGTTTATATATTTTATTTTAGCAGAAAAGTTTCCCTACAAACAGACCTTGTAGACCGCCAATAAACTGCGAAAAACATTTCAAAATCAGTTTCAATTTCAAAGTGAAAATCGGCGAAGCATGTCCACTTCCATTCATGTTCGTAGTAATTCAAACTGTCTACAAACAAGTCTGTACTGAGCGTCGCTTTTAAATGTGTTTCAAAGACGGCTCTAGGCATAGAATAATTACACTGCGGCTGGCAAAATGAGCACGCAAAATGAAGCCATTTCAATGTAGACAATTTTGTCTTCTTGCATAGATCCTCGAGTGCATCTCATCATCGTATGATTTTCGTTGATTTTAATTTTTTCTCATAGCAGCAACGTCAGTGGGCTTGTTGTTCGTCATCGATTAAAAGAACGTACTGTTATCACCTACATATATACAGGTTTGGCTTCACGTACGGCGGACCGATTATTAAGGGACTATCAGTCTATGCGTTATATGTCTACGCTGTAGGTATATCAGGAATTCTATTTTATTTTCATATAGTCTCAAATTTGTTGTAGAACCTCAATTAGAGAAGTTCTGTGAGCGCTTTGTATCAAGTTTTCCAATATAAGTTGCGTGAGAGAGACACCATTTATCAAACCAAGTGTAGGTACACACGAGTATGGGGGCGACTCTTCATACAAATAGCGTAGAAATCGCCGCGTTTTTAACGACATTATTACGCAATAAACGAAACAGTACAGAATTCACATGTAAAACAATAGACGCTGTCGATTATTGCTCGACTAGCAACACGCCCGGTTTTTCTCACATATATTATCATTTAAGCTATACAATAATATCTTTTAAGTTGGATCAAACTGCACACAGTGTGCAAATTAAATTTAAAATCGGTTAAGTGGTTTGAGAGTCAATCCCGGACGAACAACGTGGCTCGTAGTTTTATATATTATAGATAGATATAAAGAAGCCTTCTTTCTAAGCTCGAAACTGTCTTCAGCAGAGAAAAAGCTACCTTTAAATTTGTAATGTTCTACTTACATTCGATGGAGATGTCCATTAACATTGAAAACGTCGTACGTGTGAAACTCAAATACAAACGCTTTTTAGAGTTAATATTTTAATACTAAACATATGTAAGTTTCGAAGTATAATAATAGTCTTCCATATAATTTCTGTTCTCGATCTTTATCTAATTCTTCTATTAAAAGACAAAAAATAATCGCCTCATCTCGATATATCATTAATTCGATACTAATAAATGAATTTCTTTTTCATCTAATTTCAAAATATTAGCTTAATTTATTTTTATTCAGAGCAATATTCTGACGTAGTTTCTAAGCAAAAGTTCAGTACTATACCTCAGTTAAGACATTACAATTTAATTGATACTTGAGTTTGCAATATCATAACAATTAAAAATAGGTATAAAAGTTCGTCAGTAATAACAATATTTTGCATATAAAACTTGGCTTGTCTTTATTACTAAAAGTTTGGACATAAAAACATCGCTTGGAATGACAACGTTATTTTTATCAAAAGACTCTAAAAGATCAATTTCCATATAAAGTTCAGGTAATTTCTTGCTTAATATCTTTGCCAAAAACTATAATATATTTAAGGGGTAACTTTTAATAGAGTAGGATATGAATAAATCAGAGTCGCTTTCAGCTCTCTGTTTCTAAGTCCGTTTATACAAATGTACTGTGTTTTGTTTTTGTTTGTGTTGTGTTTAAATCTAGTTATTACAACACTTATCACTCGAAATCGGCTAGACCAATTTTCATGTTTCGGTTCGTTAGATTTATCCCCGTCCCGAATAGCAGAATACATCTTAAAAATAATGAAAACTTTACAGGGGGAGTGTAAGTCCACGCGGATAGAGTTGCCGGGGACAGCTAGTAAATATTTAAAACAAAAATGTTGTTTTCATAGATAGATTGTTTTAAGAGAAAGATTTATACTTAGATACAATACTTATGCTAAGCCTTTGCTGCTCGCTAGAAAAAATATAAATTTAATAGAATACTGTGTTCCTGGTAGTATGTACAATACATACAAAAGGTTCATGTCAAAGTAAAATCTGACTTTTTTAAAAATAGCTTATTTGTTTGTATCTTAATATCTAAATATATTATTTGTTGATTTCATCTTTCCTATATTTTGAGAGTTACAGGTAACAAGAATATTTTGATCTATTGTCATGACCATTTCAATTATAAGATATTCCTTAATTCAAATTTTTTATATTTTATTATTTTGAAGAGAAAAAAAATCGTAAATAAATAATCTATTTGTGTAAAGACTTTCACTTTAGAAAGCTTAATACATCTAGTACTAAAAATCTTTGATCTTAAGCTTAGCTGGCAACACAATGTCTGTAAAACAAAGTATACTGGTAATCTTTAAACTAAAGAACTTTAACGAGATAATACAAGGACTAAGTCAAACAAAAAGTAAAAGTCGACGTCGATATAAAACCAATATTGTGGGGAGAAAATTTTTAAATTTAAAATTTTTATCATACCATAATATTGGCTGAAGTCTTCGGTTCTTTTGTTTTATTATCTTCTTAGATAGTTATAACCGCATTGCCTTAGAATATACAAGCAGCGTTCGGCGATAATATACGCGTATTTTTCATAATCCGGGATAAAAAATATTTATTTTATTTATTTATTACACTTTGTTACAATATACAACATTAAACTTTGATTAAATACAGTATAAGTAACAGGCGGTCTTATCACTAAAGAGTAATCTCTTCCAGGCAACCAGGTATTCTTTATGTTAAATTTATATTCGTTATGTACTCTATGAGTTATATTAGCATGATGTATCACATCAAAATCCTTAGTCAGTCAGATTTTTAAATTAAGTATGCGACGATTTCACATTCCAAAATAAATGTAACTCCAGTAATTTTAATAATACATTTGAGCTAAGTCATTGAAGTATAGGGAACTCCAAGACTCTATTAATTATTTTAAACGATCTCTTAGACTACCAAAAATAAATATTTCTAATTTTAACCGGCAATCTGAGATTATCTAGTTTTAACCGCGGGCGCCAAACTTTTATCAACTTTTCAAGTTAAATTGAGTTATTATATCTAAAACGGGCTTTTAAGCAATCTTTCAATTTTTAACTAATATAAATTTAAAATTTGCCATCGCTTAAAAATTTTGTTCGTAATTTTAAATTTGTTTATTCATAGATAGTTGCTTATAATAAATGGTAGCAGGTAATATCACGATGATTAAACGGGGCTGCTTTATTTATTTTATTTTTATTTATTTATAATTTTGATTCGAACATATAGTCCATAGTACACAAAAAATGAAAATACAACACAAAATCAAGACACATCATCGCACCTGGGCATGCAGGTAGGTCTTCAGAAAGTCTGAATCGTACCTGGCGGCAATTACTTGCAGGATGCTATTAGAGCTGCCCCGTAACCTGCTCATAGATGACGCAAGCCTCTTGCGTATTATGGCTTGAAATCCGTCAGTTCTATGTTGTGTAAACATACCTGAGGCACTACAGAATCGAGGCAGCCCCAACCATTATGTAGACCAAATAAATGTTTGACTTTTAACAACGTTTAACATATGATGCATAAACACATTAATATATGTAAATACAATAATAAGATCTGTTAAACCTATTGACAAAAATCCATGAGTTTTTTACCTTATTGATTGAACATTAACGCAAATATAATATAATAACGCATTATAGCATTTATATCGTCGTATAGCATTTAATATACGTAAAATATTGTGGGAAGGAAGGAGGATGTAACCTTCCTCTGAACCAAAGGGAGGATCCTCGACCAGTCGAACCACTGACTGGCCGGCCGTTAGGCCCCAATGGTTCGATGTCGAGAAGTTGTATATATGCTAATTCTCGGAAAAATATCGTAAGCGCGATTCAGACTCGGCGCATGAATAGCGGTCGCTACATCACTCCCCTCCGAGACCGGAGGTCGATACAAGTAAGCTGAGCCAATGGCCAGGTGCGGCCCCCAGACTTGAGTAGTAAGTCAGGACCGAATTTTTATCTAACGCTTAGCTCACAGTGAGTCGGAACTGTTATGCGGTGATACTGCTGCTCCAGTGAGTCGGAGTGTACAGTGCGGCTGGCTGCTGCGTCGGCCAGGAGAGATGTCCTCTGCTAGTGGACCGGCCGAAGTGCAGTGTGCTGTGCCGGTGGCTGCGGGTGCTGACCAGTCATGCGCGTTAGCTGCATGGTCGTGGTCACATGCCCGATTAGCCGTGAAATGGCTGGCTGTGTGATTGCTCATATTAAAGCGGAAGGGGAGTTGGAGTTGGTTTTTACGACACCAGAAGTACGGTGTTCAGTGCGGGGTCACCACTGTGAGAAGGAAGGAGGATGTAACCTTCCTCTGAACCAAAGGGAGGATCCTC
>JADANM010006230.1:3989247-4028495 GCA_026213755.1 Eurema hecabe | reverse complement strand
TATCGTAAGCGCGATTCAGACTCGGCGCATGAATAGCGGTCGCTACAATATTATCGCTGACTGATTTACGATTCGTTTTAATTTCAATTGTTTATTGTATTGATTTATGTTGCGATGATAAGAACAGAATCGTGAAGTTTTTCTTTGTAATCAAAGTCAAAGTCAAAAGTATCTTTATTCAATTAGGCTACATAAAGTAACACTTTTGAATCGTCATGGTATTACAAAACATTTACCACTGGTTCGGAAGGCAGTTTCTACAGAGAAGATCCGGCAAGAAACTCTGATAGCTCTTTTTTAAAAAATAAGAACATACAATTGTAAATATAAACAAAAACTCGACTATTATAATATTTATAATGTTCTGGCAATTATATAACCCGAATTTATTGATTTAAAAAATAATATTTCATACGGGTCATATCTCTCAAACTCTAAAATTAATGGTAGGTACACATCGCATAAAAGAATCCCTAATCAAATAACGTCTCTCTCTCTCAAGGTACGATAGATAAATAAGAAATCCCTAAGTTTTTCTTCGAATCCATTCCGTTGAGATTAGCTCAATCTTAATTAATAATCATTATCAGCTAATCTCGTTCGACACTTTGATGTCCCTATCTAAATTATTCCATTTCCCTCTATCCACAGCTTAGCTCATTATTTAGGCTTAAATTTGCACAGCTTGACTTAAATTGTCTTTCTTAAAGCCTCCAAGTTTATAGCCCTAATATTAAGAATATTTTCCTACATTTTTACTTACATTATTTTAATAATACAGACGAAAAACTGGGGTTCAGTTAAACCTATTTTATGAAGTCTTAAAAGTATTTTAGGATGAAAAAATAATTCGGAATTGTTCTACAAAATCGTGCTTTAATTATGAACGTAATGCGTTTCAGTTTGTTTATGTGTGCGTATTATTAGTACGTGACTGTATTATTAAACACTGATTTATATAAATATGAGTCTGTTCATAAAAATTGATTTAGTGATTTTTGAGAGATACATATAAACATGGTTCAACTAAGTCGGTTTTGTTTCAACAGTTGGTTAGCAGCATTAACATATTCAAATACTTTTTTCCCATATCTTTTTGCTATCCCCTTTGGGGATAACCAATGTATGCATCAATGAATTCAAAATAGGAAAGCTTCAACTCTTCGAAACGCAATTTCATAAAGCCCATTCATCATTGTTTGATGTGAATTATACGGGGTGCATTTCAGGTTCACGTTTCCCGAACAATAGTTAGGTAACACAATATACTCCGTACAAACTTTACTGGGAATAATTTGATCGAAACGTATATCCATACTGGATCGTAAACCATAAGCGCATATAAGGGAATAAAGGGTTGTTAAGCTATTAACATTATAAAGCTATAATATTAATAACTATTTAAATTACGTGTCACGTTATTTAACCATGATGGACTCCTAAACTACTGAACCGATTTTTAATTCAATTTGCACACGGTGTGTAGCTTGATCCAACTTAAAAGATAGGATAGTTTAAATCATAATATATGCGAGCGAAGCCGAGGCGGGTTGCCAGTAAAAATATTAATCTAGGGTTGGAGCGGTGGTAAAGACCACCATCAGAAGCTACTAAAAAAATGTTGTCATGCGTCAAAAATATTTTATGTAACTTTTAAAAAGAGACTCCGACAGTAAAATGCTTTGCTTTCACGAATGAAAAAAATCACGTATTTAATGTATACTATATTATATTAGAACTGTTTTATTTATTATTCTACATACAAACTTAAATTAATTATTTCAACTATTTGCTATAAACATTTTAATAACGAATCATAACCTAAAAGAAAACGTGTATAATAAGCAACAGAAATATCTGTATCATGAAATCCTCTTTCGTAGATTCCAATGATTACATTCTAAGTATTTACCCGATAAAGTACTTACCCTTTCTACTTATTTATCGTTGGATTCTGATTAACATATTGATGTAATGAAGAAGTTCACATTAGTTCCGATTCATCGAATTACAAAAGGACGTGTCGACTCTTAATCAATTCCAATTTGAACGGCGCCCGAATAGTTGAAATTCAATGGATATTACGAGAAGTATGACGTAGCCTATAGGACGCTTTATTCCTGGACGTTATAATGATTTTAATTTGACATGAAAGACACTTAGCTAAGAGTATTTTAATGAATTGAAATCTCGAGATACTTTCGAGAATAGTTTCACGAAATTTTGTTGAGGATTGGAGTATAAAGATGTTCGTTATAATAAAATGCAATATAATTGACTTATTTGATGACTAGCGGACCCGTGCCCACTTCGTTGGGCATACTGTGAATTAACTCTTTCGGTTTTTTTTATATAGCCTATAACACTCAGCAATGATGTGGCTTTCTATTGGTGAAAGTTTTTTATATCGGTTACCCCTTACAATTTAACAAACACACAAATTATTTATTTATTTCTTTATAATATTAGTATCGATAACGAAAACAAAGTTTATTGCATTTGGTATTAGCATTTAACATTAAGGTTATTCTTTAAGCCCAGGAAACCCACGTTCATTCACGTAATTCCCTTTGAAACAATCAGTCGTCAAAACAATGAATATTATGAAAGTATTTTCATAAGAAATATAAATATATTATTTACAATATATTTGTAAATAACATAACACTTTAAAAACAATAAATATGTCATAACGAATAAATCTTATTGTTAATCAAATATTCGTGGACCAACAGTCCATAGCGTTGGCTTTAAAATTAGCGCAGTAACATATAAAGTGACTTGATTATATGTAAATAAAGATAAATGAAAGGTAACATACAAAAAACAAGTAAGAATTCGGGCCATCCATCCCTACACTGTCGCAATATGGATGGTTCATGAGTGCGGTGGATGGAGACAAATGGCGAACATCCATCGTAAGAATGTGGACAATGCCGTTATAGGGGACGTCTAACGAACTCAAGTATTTGTTAATGATGATCCTTGCGAGCCTAAAGGATAAGTGAATCCATTAATATATAAACTGAGATAAAAGATTTTGGTATTGTTAGGTTTACTTTGATAGCAATAAAAACCAAAGTTGTTTGTAAAACGAGTTTTTTTTATTTATTCTAATAAACAATGATATTTTACATATAATAGATATGTTATACCCATACAAATCAACCGAAAAAAGTTTTCCGCACAGCAGAGGCAGCACATATACATACAAGTTAAAGCGATAGAAAAGAGATAAATGATAAAACAACAAGAAGAAAAGACATAGTTGGTTTTGTCAGTAGCTCGTAAATGCACTGGCAACCAATCACGTAAAGGTAAGACGTCGTAATAAGGATGTTTTTGCGTCTTCAATATTTTGCGCTTATAACATATCTATTTAATCTATACTAATATATAAAGCTGAAGAGATTGTTTGTTTGTTTGTTTGAACGCGCTAATCTCAGGATCTACTGGTTCGAATTGAAAATTTTTTTTTATTGAATTGACCATTTATCGAGGAAGCCTATAGGCTACATAACATCACGCTGTGACTCATAGGAGCGAAGATATAATGGAAAATATGGAAAAAACGGGGAAAATTATTCATCTTTGAGGGCTTCCTTTGCGTGCGCTGCGAAGACGGTTCAAGATACAAAAATAATATGTATGAAATAATTATTCATCTTTAAATGATCTAAAAAAAAGTCCGCGACAGAATATGTCTATCTTCTAAGATTGACTCACTATAACATAATAATAGAAATAGATCCGACGGGGACGAAGTCGCGAGCAACAGCTAGTATAATATAATTGCGTATAAAGGAATAAGTGTCATATTTATTATTAGGGATATATTTAACGCATCCATTCTTTTATTTGTTTATAACCATATTTACGGCTATCAAACACAAAAGTTTATGGAAAAAAACCGTTTCTGTTCCGTAACAAAAATGCAAACAAGCCCGTTTTTACAAATTCTACAAAGAAGGTGTCATATTCACTGTTTAGAGTCAGGTCATATTGTTAACTTTCATCAAAAGTCACACAAATACGTGGTATGCTAACATATTGTAACAAATAATATGCCCGTCCACATTTAAAACCAGAAATAAAATTCTGAAAGCGTTTATAAGTAATCCATTTTCCGAAAACTGCGACGTAGTAGATGGAAAGGAACGGGGATTTAATTTTGTAGATCCATTTATAAATATTACAAGGATAATTTATTTGAAAGCAGATGAAACGAATGAGGCTTAATGCGGTTTAAATGTTGAATAATTCAAAACGACATGCGATATTTTTATGTGGAATTAATTGGAACGAGAATTTACGATTACAGCGGGTATTAAGAGTTGTATTAGATGCGGTTAGGAGACTTTAAATATGTCTCTGAAGTAGGGAAGTTTAATATTATTAGGTGAAAGCTTTTCCCATTGGTTAAGAAGGTTTAAGCAAAGCTTAAAGAGAAAATTGCATGGTAAGTACCAGATTTAATAGCATATTTAACTAAAGAATTAAAAAAAAGCTTGAGCCTTTGCTCCGTTTGGTTTAAATGAGTTCAATAAAAAAATATAATAAATAGAAACAGTTATACAAATGAATCTATATTTTCCAAATAAAATGGTAACACGACAAAAGCCCTTATTGGTCGCTATATACAATTTAAATGATATTTTATTAACAGCCACTCAAAAATAAATTCACCTAACTTTAAGTAGTGTCATTCGGAGGATATTTCTTATCTTGAGTACATTTTTATCCTTATTCAAACATTATTTATCATTAACAGGGTTCAATAAACTCGTATATACCACGAAAATCACAGTCTATGTTGTATCAAAATAGCCTACAGGGTATCATGAACCGAAGGGCAAGTGTATTGCAATAGGACTAAATGAAAACCAAACAACGTTAGCGCTGGCGCCGCAACCTAGCAACTATCATTATATTATATATTATTAATGAATATTGGAAAATCCCCGCCCGAAATAACTTTGTGTTTGACCATTGATTTTAAGACATGTTTGTGGTTGACACAGTTGTATTAAATTGTATTATTGTTAATTACAATTTTGTCTTTTTAATTTATAAATATCTACGAGATTAATGACTGAATCGTGTTTTTAAACCACAATAAAACCATTTTAATGTATAATTGAAAATACATGTGTTAAGAATAAGAAGTCATACTAATAATCTTAATCTACTATTAACTAAATTAAATCTAAAGGAACGGAAGAGTTTGTAATGATATTAGTGTTTATTTCAACCAAAAACAATTAAGTAGATTTTTCTAAAATTTTACAGAAAGTTACATAAACACTGCTAAGGCGTAGATAACAGCCATATAACTAATAAAACTATAATAAACTAGCTGTTGCCCGCGACTCTCGGATTTTCCTCCTAATTCCTGTTCCCGTGCGAATTTCGGGAATTCCTTTCTTAGTGCATCTCTAGAAAATCTAAGCTACGTTTCTTCTAAATTTCAAGCGCCTACGTTTAGCCGTTTAGGCTGTGCGTTGATATGTCAGTCAGTCAGTCAGCCAGTCAGTCAGTTTCTCCTATTATATATATAGATTATACACCCAGTTAAAGTAAACATAACTATTTTACATAAAACGTATATTGTAACCATAAAAATAGTTCTCTATCTTATATTTAGTGAGCGGTGAGTTGGACCCATAGACCATTTAACGAGCCCATTCCTCAGTTGCCTATAATAATTGGATCCAATTTTCTGCAACATTTAGCGATCCCACGATCGGCTATACGAAACTGTTCTGTCTCAGTACTTTTGATATATTTTTGTCCATATAAAATTTATCCCCGATATCAAAGAAAAGGTTATAAATGTAATATAAATACCTCTCTCGGTCGGGAGACAAGGAATTGTGAATGCTTGGGTAAGTTTACTAATTGTGTAATATTCAAACATATGGAACATTATATAACGTTGATATTGTTGATGAAACTTTAAACTAATTAAGATATGACATAAGATGACGAAATAATTCACGACGAAGTCACGAAACGTTAAAGAGTCATACATATTACATTTTGTCTCCTTTCCACTGAGCGAAACGCAAATTTAAAGTTAATTTAGATAGTTTTTTTACACCGGTGGGTTTTAGTCGGTAGGGCCCGTCGGGCGAGTCCGACATAACCACCTCCTTCTCCCCCGAGGAGGACGCGGTATCCGTAAGTGCATTTCCCTCCGTCAAAAAAAAAAGATGGTTTTTATACACTACTAGCGGCCAGTCCCGGCTTCGCACGGGTAGACATAATAATTAATATAAATATAGCCTATTTAACGCAGTGATAATGTAGCTTTCTAATAATAAAAAAGAATCCTATCAAAAACATAAATGTGAAATGAGAGCCAAGTTCAACATTATGATAAATGCCTTGGTTGTTGACTACAACGACAAAAGAAGTGAGTTCTAAATGAGTGCCAAGTTCAATGGTCAGTCCTGAAATTAATTTATAAGTAACAGTATAACATATCATATCTTCTCATAACATAAGATAATGTATTGTAGCCTAAGGTCTGTCTTGGCTAGTTTTTATAAACCTACCAACGAATTGTGTATTATGTTTGATCACTAGTTTCTATCAACAATCCAAATTTTCGAAGTATTTGAATTCAAATACTTGCGAAGGCTATAATTCATATATGAAAACTAGCTACATTATTTGTAATATGGAAACTGAAATTAAGGATGTCAGATGAAAGCATGTAATAAATCATCATCGAAACTTCCAGTAAATTCATATTATATTAAAAAACTAAGAGACTTGATTAAGATATATAATTCTAAAAACATATTAGGAAATTGTATGCTTTATTATATCCAAAACACTTATTAAAGTTCTACAATATTAAACTAATGAATGCCAATGAACGCCGTTACAAATTCGTAACTTAAAATTATTGATTAAAGTATATTTAATTACTCGTAAGTGTTTGTTTCTTAAGAATTGTTCTATTTGGTCTTCTAATAGAACTGTTGTAAAAAACTTGTATTATAAAATTATATCTCAGTACGCCCAAACATAACTTCACATGGAAAAACTTCTATTTCCTCTGACCTTTCAATAAATTCTCATTGTGCTATAGAATGATGAACCTATGGAATTTACCTTCAATCGAGTTCCATTCAAATAAACAGTTAACGTTGTCACATCCAGGGACAATCATGTGTCCAAACATTTAGACCTTTTCTATGAGGGACAAAAAACCCCTCACGTAATCCAACACATTGTCACTCCACTCTGGTCGCCTGAATAAATATGCCACGAAAGATTAGGTCGAGATAAGCTCGCCCACAAACCATCTCCTACAAAAAATATAAACACACAAATATACACCGTATTGCTTGGATGCAAAATGCGACATTTGCGTCAAACGTTTCGTAAAATAAACGAGATATGTACCTATTGGAATATTAAGGGTTTGCCGTCGGAATTAATTTACCAATATATAATCTAATCAATGAAGTGTCACTAATTTCATCTCAGTGATGTTCTCTGATTTGGGTTTAAGGGCTCTGTATATTATTGAGACAGTGATAATATAATCAATTTTCTATATTCTTGTATACAGTTAGCTAGAAAAGTTAAAACAGTGAACCCATTCAATGCATTTAAAAAACTTATTTCACTAGTTGAATTCCTTTTTTAGTAAATCTTTATAAGTTTGATAATGAATTATTATAAAATATTTTCTTGTTTAGATGTATTTTATTTGGAATATTTAAATATATCTCGGTACATCATATCTAAAGCTATAGTTAAAAGATTTTCAATAAAGATTTTGCATAGAAAAACTTAAAAATAAACAGCTTTTCTACCTATACTCAGTCAAAAACTAAAGAACATTATAAATTGCAATATGTTAAAGTAGTCTTTCCAAATATTGACACTGCTCTTTTCATTAAAGACAAGTTTAAACCAACTGCAAGTTGCACTTTGGAGTAGCTTACAAATATTAAGTCGACATTTACGTAGAAAGAGCTTTTGAAACACTATCAAATAAATATTTGTATAAAAGACGCCTATCGGCACGCTCAATATTATTAAATAGTAATTTCATAAACACCAAGATTGCCCCTTTTATGTGCTACTTGCAGTTAAGTTTTAAATATATGTAATATATACTATAATATATCAAAATCAATATAAATAAATATATAAAATATAATTTTACTATCATTATCACCACTACATAGTATAAAACGAAGTCGCTTTCTCTATCCCTTTATCCCTATGTATGCTTTCATCTTTAAACCAACGAAACGGATTTTATTGATTTATATCACAATTCCAACATCTTCTCCCTTCTCTCCTGTATAACAAACAATTCCTACTTGAATTTATTTTAATACAGCATGCGGTGAAGAAACAAAGTTGTATCGTAAGTCGGACGAGTTGGGAATTCAGATTAACTTGTAGCGAGTTCCCACATTGTGGAAACTTCACAAATAATATACCCATGAGTTGTAGCACTACAGCTTATTGCTAAGTTTCAAGCATAGATTATTTAGCGAAACTCTACCTTGCAATTGTTTCTATATACTAATTTATTAGTTGCTAAAATTCGTCTTTCGACATCATACCACAGCGATAAGTCCGCCAGTTATTATTGGAGTTGATACTATTATAAGGCTATATCTCATATTTAAACGTAGTGAAATTAAAAAAGAAATGAAAACCGAATTAAGGTTTTTTTTCATTATTATTTACGTTAGACCCATACTAGACAAAAAAAACATAAATAATTAAATTCCAAAATAATTTTCTAACACTACAGCATCGTAATAACTAAGCCAAATCTATCTTATCGTATAAACTATATATTACCACTAAAACTAGAAGCAATTACTAAAACAAACAAAATAATAAATCTATTACACTCCTTCAATAGCGAATCTCACCACAACTAGACTTAAATTAGCTAACCCCAAGACAGTGTAAGCTTCTTGTTATCTTTGTATTAATACTAACAATCAACATGCCCCTAATTAGTTCTGAAAACCGAATTGTTTGGGAATTACTCCATACTTGTTACATTAATCTGATTAATATGCTATTATTATGCTATTAATATTAAATTGCAACTATATGAAAAATTTGAAGTTATAAAGCTTTTTAGTTTTTTGTAAGTTTGTAATGTGTTTAATTTTCCAATCGAAAGCCACGTAATGAAAGGAACCTCTCTAAACTCAGACGTACGAGAATCTCATAAATAAAAATCCGGGTTAGTTCCCGAACCCGTGGTATGCACCATGTAGACTTTTTAAAAATATTTGCTTCAAATTTAGTTAGAAATAAAACATTTTTCATTTCATAAAACATTTCATTAGAGAAATATAGATATATTTCTCGCGTAACAAAATATTCACAACTGTATGTAGCTAAGAAAATTCACAAAATGTTTTTGTATTGATAAATATTCATGATTACATCTTTTGTTGTGCGTCCAATGTCCCTTTTGACCCGGGTTCCTTTCACATTCTTCTTTTTAATATTAAATTACATTTGAAAACATTCTTGTATGTTTCAATTATTAGTTAATATTGGATTCCATTTTATTGTAAGCTTCTATAGAAACAAGCTTTGGATGCAAATTATTTTAGTATGAATTTTTGATTTGAATTGATTTTTTTTTTGTCGACAGCACTGGTTAGTAACTTTCATTAACTTAATAATTAGTAATTTGTTTTTACTTATTTGTAATTTTGGTTTATTAAATAATTTGTGACAGAATAGCAAAAATACAAGCTATTCCGCATTCTCGTAAGCGAAAGTCTGTTTGAAGATATTTTATAGTACCTATAATCAAAAGCTACTCCAGGTGACCTGATAAACAGTCCTGGAAATCGAATGACGGATATTACCACGACAATCATCACGGCACACAATATTTTTCTAACGCTCAAAAAAAATCTGTCTTTTCAGGAGATATTATTAAATATTACATTCCAAGAAAATTCTTACACGGTTTTTAAGTTTTACCTGGTCTAAATTACACCCTACGTTATTGATTTACAAGACTACAGAACCTAAAGTGCGGCTGTCTCTTTTGGTACGATGAAAGAATATCATGATGATTTCTAACACCGCGTAAATCTATTTATTTATTTTATTTCACACTTTGTTACATTATTCAAAATTAACATTTTATTTGATACAACATTTGTAACGGGCGGCCTTATCACTTACAAGTGATCTCTTCCAGGCAACACATTATAAGGAGAAAAAGAACAAAGATTAATCTGACGGCGATATGCAACTGGTATGATAACATATTGTAAAGAATATAAACTAATTATATATACAAACATGAAAATGTAAATACATACATAGATACATACATATGAGCATATAAGTCGGTAAATAATATATACAATAAATAATAAATAATTATAGATACATAAAGGGTTCTAATTTTAATTGTAAGCAATATTCAGATAGTGTTCATTTACAGAGTTTTTAAAGGTATTAAGAGAAGAAGCTTTCCTAATACTTGATGGCAATCTAGACTGTGAAATAATATCCATTAAAATTTTATATCATTTATTTTTATGACTCATAACATGAAAACAAGGAATTATAAACATATGACTCATATTAAGATACACTGTAACAAATATTCACATTCCACATGAAATAAGGAAAACCTAATTTCTTGTTTCGTATTATATATTAAATTATTACAACATTTTTGCTGGTTATTAATCGTTCGCCGCAGAGAAGCCCAGAAAATGTATCCTGAAGTATAATCCGAGTTAAAATGAATCATTTATGAGCTTACGTTCGGCGGAGCTTAGAAAATGGCGCATATGTTTTTATATTTATACAATTGAATGAAGATTTAAATTTCCTTTATAACCTACTTTCCTTTATTTTGTGTGCTTATTTATAGAGAGGTTAAGAATCGATTGAAATGGTATTTACTATAATAGTAATAATTAATACCTATTTATTATTATACATAACTTACTTTAATAGAAATATTAACTAGAAAGCTAGCGATAATACTAAATCTCTACAAAATGAAAAATATTTTACTATATGATCCTATATATATTTATCCATATTTTTTGTAAATAAATCACAACGCAAAAATCTGCAACAGTGTTATTAATTTTTTTTTTGGTTTTTTATCTGAGTTTTATTTATTTATATAACTAGTGCCGGACTAAAAACAAAAGTTCCTTAACTATTTTACTAATAGTCTTCCTCTATTCACCTCTGCGGCCAACCTCACCAGCCATCTATTTGCATTAAGCCCTAACACAATAACAATATAGTGATAAGCACTTAACGCAATCTTCAGAGCAATTAGACTAACATCTGGCTGAGACCCGCGTGCACTTAACGACTTAATTCGCAGACTATACGCTTAGTTACAATAGTTTATGCAAATTCCTTTCTCCAACTTTGCTTGCTGTAATATAAAACTGAACAGAGTCGAAGTTACGATAAGTCACTAAAGGCCCCGGGCCTTTCGAATAAATATCCTTTTGTTATTAAGGAGCGACATGACAGTTAAAGCCAGTTTTTTTAAAGCAATGGAGTCTACATTGCTTATCTTATTGTTTTACGATAATTCTTATAAAAGGCATTGTCGTACAATATTGGGTTAACCAATTATTAAGTACATAATTCGTAATTTTTTTCACAGAAATCTAAATCCTATTCATTCCATGTATTATTTTAAAATATCCTTTTAGGGACGTAAGAAAATTCTACATCATAAAAAGTAACAAACAAACACTTATAAACAACATGTATGTTTTATTTTAAATTTTAGTTTAACCTTTAAAAAAAGAACGATACCCTTTGTCTTTATACGTTGAACTCAATATTTTGCTGAAACTAAAGAAAAAAAATGTATATAATATACCACACATTTTCTAAAAGTCTAAAGGCATTAGGGCCTCTATTTCTTTATCCGAATCCGTCACAACAAAGCGCTTGTTCTTAGAACTCTGCTGAAGACAGATGAAATATTCTAGCATTCAAGTTTCAACCTAGGAAATGCAAAAGATTATGATAAAAACACGATTAATGGCGCCACTTAAATACACTACTTTAATAGCGTTAATATCTGCAAAAGTTTCATTCAAAGTAAGATTAGTGAAATATTACCAATTTTATATTCAAAGAACGAAGTGACTCGAGAAATTCAATGCATAGCAATTGAGGCTATTTCACTTATGGTTTAAATAACATCGTTTTTATTTACATACACTTACACTATAGCTTACATAGTAATATATAATAAAAACATATAATACATCTAAATCTTGTACTTTCATTTTTTCTATTTATAAATCCACATCAAAATCCGTTGAGTATTATTAAAGATAAGGATACAAACTATAAGTAAGCATACAAAGAAACCGATATTCGAAGGAAAGCTTTTAACATTATGTAATTATGTTTCAAGAAAATAACACTTTGTAGTGTTTTAGAAGAACTGCATTTTAATTTTAGTAATGGTAATACTACACTCCTTCAATATTATAAAGTATAACGTACCACAATTATTATACAAAGAGTACGTACTATGTACGGTACGGTCAGCAGCAAAAGCCGTTTATGCAAATCCACAAAATCTGGCGATGAACTAGTTCATACAAGGTGGTGTTTAATTAATTTGGCCTTTTACAATGTTCATCCGCGCTTGAAACGAGTCTAGATAGAGTTATGCGGTGTTGAGCTTTCGAAAATTTGAGCTGCATATTTAATGGGAAAGAAAATGTTGTTGCTAGGTGTGTAGTTTTTGTTTTTACGGAAATACTGAATGAAAACTGTCCTATCTGACATTCCGGGTTTTTTGAATATATTTTGCTAAAGACAGTAAAATCAATACTTAATTTAAAGAAATACAAACATTTAAACAAAAAATATACATATAACATTTTAACGTTTATATTAAGGATGAAGTTTACTTCTTGAAACCCCTTTTTAACCTTACTTTTTAATTTTATATCAACATAAAAACCTATTTTGTTAATACTATCTTATACTGTCATATTTTATCTATGGTTCAATATGTCCCAGATGCTGTAATAATTTTAGTTATGCAACTCACGTAATGTGCTGCATAAAGGTTTTATGAATTATGGATTTCTTACTTAACATTTGCATGTCATAAATATCGGAATATATATGAGTTGTAAGATTTAAAACATAGTATGAAGTCAGTTACAAATTTCTTTATCCAACTGGACTTCAGTTTTGAATTTGTATAGTTTAAAAAATCAATTAAACATCACGGTTTTTATAAAGAAAACCAGCAAAGATTATTTAAACCAAATTAAGAAAGAGGAGTTTCTCAACCATTTTTATATATGTTATCGACTAATTTAAAATGAATGAACTGCTAGGGAATATTCTTATTTATATTTGAAAGCTGGTACTTACCTTTTTATCTGATTCTATCTTGATTAGTTCTAACAATAGCATATATAAGAAAACAAAGTATGACCAATTTTTCCGTTAAAATCGGCTGTTATTTACTTTAATTTTTTTTAATAAAATCATGTATATTATAAATGGTTAGCACTTTGTTTGTTGTCTGTACTCTATGTAATAAGAATTTCATTATCTAATATATGTGCTAATTACTACTTACACGGCAGCGAGGAAACACTCTTTATACAACATACAGGGACTTTAGCAGTACACCAATAGTATATTATTATATTATATTATATAGTATATAATGTAAGATTTACTTGCCACAAGGTATCTACGCTGTTATACGAGAATAATTAAAACATCGCTCAAGTAAAGTTTTTAGTTTTATTATAAAGAATATAAAATTAGAAATATACAAAAGAGCACAAGTAAAATGTACGAAAAGGTGACCTTGTTGCTAAAGAGCATTCTCTGCCAGCCAACTTAAAAGGTTTGACAATGAAAAGCGTAGACATATCGATAAATATAACATACTATTACTATTTTGCGAATGAAGCCATTCTTGAATACTAGAAAATGTACTTACTGTAATGGTGCTACTTTTTAAACTGTATCAAAGGATAGATACCAAAAAAACGTTTTTATTTTTAAATATCAGATCTTTGGTAAAAAGCGTTACAGAGTTTTTACTGCAAATATTAATTGATTATAATATAACAAGCACAATGTAGTTTTAACTATATACCCCTGCAAACAAACTCATAACATATTTCATACTAATATTATAAATGCGAAAGTAACTCTGTCTGTCTGTCTGTCTGTCTTTCCATCACGCTAGAACAACTGAACGAAATTTGGTACACAGAGCCTGAGATAAACCATACGCTACTTTTTAACTGGAAAAAGGGCTATAAGAGGGTAAGGGGGGTCAATTATATGAAAGTCCATGCGGTCGGAGTCGCGGGCAAACCTAGTATATTTAGTTCACTGGAGCGACTAAAATAGGCACTAATACAGCCGTACCATAAAGATTACCGATGAAACATTGACGAAGTTCTGAATAATTAAAACCCTGGCAGCTCCCTTCAGACCCTACTCACTACGATATAATTTCTATGTAATTTGTCAAAAGTTCAAGCTAAAACTATATTGCTTATAGTTATATTTATAACAAATTATTTGATTGGATTTAATCTCGGAGAATGGTCATTCAACATTAACACAAACATTTCGTGTATTACAAACAACATACATAATATATGAGATGGAAATGCATAATAATAAATGCATTCATATTCGATCTGTGTTTATCTGACGAATTAGAAGATGACCATGTTAAAGTTTTGGCAATCAATATAACAGTTTAAGAGTTTATTTGAAGCATAAGCTGTAATCTCCTTCCAGCGAAACAGCGACATACAAACAAAAAATTATATTTTTTATTTGATGGTGTGCAGCTAAGCCTGTTCGCCTGATGGTTAGTGACCACCTCTACCCAGCAGTCGCAGTGACAGTAAACGAATAATAGAGAATGCAATGGGCTGGTAAGTCCCACGAACGAAATGTGACATAGCAACATTGCATAATAACTTGACACTGGTTTCCTATAGAAGGGTGGTAGATTATTACAAACTAGCTGTTGCTCGCGACTTCGTCCACGTCGGATCTGTTATATTATTATGTTATAGTGAGTCATAATTAGAAGATAGACATATTATACTGTCGCGGACTTTTTTTTAGATCATTTAAAGAGGAATAATTCTTTCATACATATTATTCTTGTATATTGAACCGTTTTCGCAGCGCACGCAAAGGAAGCCCTCAATGATGAATAATTTTCCCCGTTTTTTTTCATATTTTCCATTATATCTTCGCTCCTATTAGTCGCAGCGTGATGTTATGTAGCCTAAAGCCTTTCTCGATAAATGGTCAATTCAATAAAAAAAGAATTTTTCAATTCGAACCAGTATATCCTGAGATTAGCGCGTTCAAACAAACAAACAAACTCTTCAGCTTTATATATATAGATAGATAGATATCCGGCAACCGTTATGAATCATTTAATCTATAGACCTGTAGCCACATTTTGGTTATTTCCGAAACAATAACTAAACTAGACGTCACAAAATTTAAAGTCACGGTCATGATTTATTCAACATTCAATTTCTCTGTAAAAGCCATTAGAGTATAATAAATTGCAAATCATTCCATCTTAGCGGCTAGCTGAGTGTTATTTGATATCTTAGATAAGTACTGACCCTTGTCATTTTCTACGAAAATACAAAAATCCCTCGGCAAAAGGTATTATGATTACTATTTTGGGCGCGTTGACGTTTCGTATAATCCTGCGCTAACTAGATAAGTAAAAGTAAATATTTTTCTAAATATTGCGAAGTTTCTACCTGAAAAAGGTGGTTAGTATTTTTAGTAAAGGATTCGACATTAGTAGAAATTAATGTCGTCCTTATCCTAAAATAAAAGTTAACACCGATAACGATAGAAGAAATTGTTACGATTATTATTACTTTAAAGCTGCTTGAGTAACATTTTGCTATACAAAGTTATAAAGGTCTTCAGACCTTCTAGACTCGACTTAGTATTCAAACTGCTACGATATTGTAGGCGGGTCTACGCTACAGCTACGAATTTTAACCATCGTAGCATTCCATTTTTACATAACTTTTAATATATTCATAGTTTCATGTTTCTACATCGATTTGAGTTTGATAAACTATCGTTTTAAGTTTTAACTGACTTACAAAAGAGGAGATTATCAATTCGATTTACAAAAAAAATCAAGATTTTTGAAACATAAGTATTAAGTACGTTAATTTTGTATATAATAAGTCACTTCTTAGTTAATAAGGATTATAATTTGTTCTAATATATAAAAACATTCACAAAACAAAAAACTAATGAGGAGGGCTATCAAATAATTCAACCTTTCTCATCCTCTATACAAAAACACTAAATGAAGAATATAAGCTATAAAAAAGCCTAAACAGCTCAATACTGTAAACGTAAAAAGCTTAAAAACAATACTTTACTTACTTTTCAAAAAGACGACAATTTATAATGTCTTATACTGTTTCCTTCTTTTTGTAAGACAGTTAATATCGCTGCTAGGAACCATAGTTCGTGCTTCAGCATGTTTCTACCGTCTTAATATCTTTGCTTGAAATTACCTTCAAAACGACACTTTTGTTACATTTGCTGTTTGTTGTTTTAACTTTGACGTTATAATGAATTTATTATTATTACATCATCGTAAAACAAACTTATATACATATAAGTTTTTGAATTACAAAAATTTTAACTTTTTTTAAATTTTCAAATATCTTTATTTAATTATTAATATCGCATTCTTGTTAGCGCTACTACCTTTCGTAATTGCACAATTAAGCTTTTTAAGATCGTAAGCGATATTTCGCTTAAGCGTTAGGCTATGTCACTATTCTCGAAAAAAAGCAATATTAAAACCTTTATAGGATAGCGAACCAAAGTCACGCAACACAGTATTTTGGGCACGCCATTAATCATTAAAGGGTTATATTTTTGCGTAATTAGAATATTCAAGTTGACCGTACTTCTTACTTGCACATCTATGACATTATTAGAGACTTATACCTTGTTATTTCGATTTCTATGCTTAGACCTTGGAGAAAAAAAAAGAAAAAAGAAAATTAAGAAGCGCGCGGCATAGAAAAGAGGAAACTGCAATTATTTTTAATGTATGTTTCTTAATCTATGACATGTGAAATTTTAAATTACGCAATTAATTAAAAACATTCACATTTATAATAATACTAGCGACACGCCCCGGCTTCGCATGCATATATTATGCATTTTATATAAACCTTCCTCTTGAATCACCCTAACTATGAAAAACCACAGGAGAATCGGTTGCGTAATGCGTAGTTTTAAAGATTTCATACACAAGGATATAGGGCCAGAGAAAACGACTTTCTTTTATACTATGAAGCAAGGAAATTTATCGTAAGAAACTTAGAAACTCAATAATTGGTATTGTGTTACATTCTGTATTTGCTTCGCATAGTATACAGTAAATAACGGATATTACACGTCTTGCGTATAACAAGACAGGTGAGTTTGTTGTCAGCATAAATACCCTGTGATTTAGTACCCCAGACGCATAGACCGTTTACATTGTAGATAGGGTTTGCCCCCTGATTTTACCTACATAGATAATTTTAATGAAACATTGCATTAAAACATAAACACTTAAAAAGTAAGACATATTTTTGAGTCTATATAACACCACAAAATATAAAAACAAAAGGTATTATGAGCGTTAAAAGTTAATTATATAAATTTGCAGCTCTCGTAACTATCCCTTTTAAAAATACATTTGATAAAGTTGAACGTTTTCCGTTCATAATATTAAGCTTTTATAATTTCGTATACATTCATAATATTCAATAGGTTAATGTAACTTAAGAACATATTTTGTTTAATTTATATTACGAATACTTTTTAATATCATTTCCAACGTCACCAAAATATATATATAGAATCCAACTTGAGTAGATGACGAACAAAATTTACTTTACAAACCAAACTCATTTGAAATGCAACATAAAAAGGAACGTTTCGTTCAATCACATATAATCCCGTCTCTGCAGAGCTTAATATCCAATTCGAAAATCGGATCCTTTACTTTATTAAACGTAAATTCTTTACAGTAACTGAATCAAGCCAAATGTTTTAAGATTCGAGTAATGAATACGATTGAAGTGAAATTCTCGTCTCTTTCATGTTGCATGATTAAATAATAAACAGTGGATACGTATATTTACTTACCGTAAAATTATTAACCTATATAGATTGTAATAATATATGTCGCGATATATTAAACTATCGAAAGATTGAGATACAATGTATTTGTAATGGTACGGAATGTTTCGTAGTCAATAAGAGTATTCATATAGTAGTTGGTCTTGAATTATTAGCCATTCACACTACCTTATACTATTAGGAAAATATAAATATAATAAAATTATTAACTAGCGTTCTAAATGGCTTACATATTTACGATAAAAGTTATATTTCCCTAGAAACTATTGTTTAAAAGTTGCGGACGTCTTCTAGTTAATAATATATGGCAAGAAATGGGAGCAAACGTCAAGTGGCCATTGTGTAGTATATTGCGTTAGAAAGCCCAAGGACATTCGTTGTGAAGGTGGAACGTAATTTGCACCACATATGAGAATGAACCGAACACTCGAGAGCTTTTGTTGAGTTCTAATAGTACTTCGTTAAGTTCTACGAAATGAGTTTTGATTGGACCTGTTTAGGGTAAATTCTATGTTTGTCATATTTCAAAATTACTCATATAACCTTTAGAATTTATTTTCACTTTTTTGATACTTTATATGAAACTCTATTTATTTAATTTCGTCATATAACAAACCGATGCATGAAAAATTTTACAATTAATTCTTATAATAGGCAGTCTAATTGCCTTAAATTATTTTTATTACTAACAAAAACAAATTTAACTCTTGCAAGTAACATAGCTAATACAATTTATAAATAATCCACTTTTCATATTATGAAATGTCTAATTCCGTAAACAAAATTGTAGAAAAAACCTAGTGTAATATATAGAAGCAGTGCAGCGCTGTCTGCAATGCAGGGAATAATGGCCTTCATTCATAGACCATTAGACCCACCTCGACTGACCTCTTTGATTTTATCTCACCGTAAACGTTCTAGGAAATTCGCTTATACAACCTATTAGTGGATTATTTTATTGCTCATAATGTTACATTTCGAGAGATTTGCTTGCGAATTCGGCAAGTAGCTATGAAATAATTGACCACCTATTTCTAAATAAAATAATGATATAACTTTTTTGCAAATATTTTCCGTTAGAAATTTTTATTGTTTATCGTAAAATTAATTTCAGACAAGAATTATAATCTATTAATATAACATGTGTGTATAAGTCTTTTAGTGCTAAAATTATTGTAATTTTAAATACTATAACATATGGTAGTAGAAATTATATCAGATTATCAGCACGATAACATACAAACATCTACATAGTAGGAAAAGTACTCCAGTTAAGGGGTAATGAGAAAACTTACAAAGGCTTTGCTCAAGACCTATAAAGTCTTTAAAGCATTAACAACATTGTAACAAATGTTTATGTTCACTTAAACCGGCGAAGAGCGATTCGGATCTGCGAAAAAAGGGTTCCGTATAAAATACAAGTTTAGGCGTATCTGCGATACGACAGATATTACTAGATTAAATATTTATATTAAATAAAGTTTTTAAAAGTGATTCTGATAAATTTTTAAAGCTTTTAAACTTATTGTCGTTATCAATATGGAGTAAGTTTTTTTTTATTTTATAAATATATATATAAATAAAATGTAATGTCAATAGTTTATCAGGGTTCATGAGGAGCAGCAGACGAAAGGACAGACAGCACTAGAACCAAATCTCTTTGAATTAAATATTTCCTTCGGGTACGGGACCGAAATAAAATAGCATTCCGAGATATAAGTCAAGTTATGTTGAAGAAATTGGAAATGATTTCAAACGGCGCTATTACGATGTATGGAATAGATTAGATTTGCACTCCATCGTGTGAAATTGCCTTCAATTTTGTAATTTTCCATTACTATACTGAGTAGCGGTACTGAATGGGGCCTCGAGGTCTTTTAGTTAAGTGTGATTGAAGCGAGTCGCTTGATATATTGAAATATGACAATCTTGTTTTATTATAGACAAATTGTAGTGGGTAAAGCCATACAATTTTTCTTCTTGACAGATTGGGCGTCAACTATCAACTTTTTATTATTATTTATACATCTCAATATATTATTTTTAGGTAGAACTAAAAGCAACACTTATTCATTGAATATTTTAGTTAAAAGTTTGTTTACTTTTGTTGTTGATATAAGACAATGGTGTTACTTTAAACATAGAATGAGCATATGGATGGAAAATAAAAACAGACAAATGATATTGATGTCAAACTTAAAGCACGTATAACGGGACTCAAAGAAACATTACTAAATTACTAATATATCATAAGAAATATCTTATTCAATCAAAAAAATACCTACACGTGCTCCTTGTAACTTATTCATAATATCCAATACTTACGGTTCGGAGATAGACATTTATTTTTACAACCTTCGGCTACACATACAGACAGCCATTATAACATTATCTTACGTAAATATTTCGTTATGCTTCCATATTAGATTTTCAGGTCTAGTCTACGATTAATCGGTTTTCCCATTTAAGCCGTATTGAAGGTGGGCGTTGACAAATTTGGTTAATCTATTGCCTTCAGGCGACATTCGCCATACAAGCCATTTATAACTAACACGAGTATCTGATATATGGGGGTTATGAATAAAATGCATAAATTCTAATTTTCAAGGGTCGCAATGGGTATAGGAATTTGTTAAAACGAAAAAGGTATTCATTTTTCACTTTGTGTGACAGTTTTTTTTGTTACCAAGTGTAAAGTGGTTAGGGTCTGAATATTTTGGAAACGTATCATATACATATTTCATATTATGATTACATAACTAGGTAAATGTTGCAAATGGTATTCCAAACAAAAAAATGTTGTATGAAGGTAAATTATTCTAATTAATATTAGTCTGTGTATAAATATTATATTAATTATTTTAAGTTTTATTACTTCTACTACGTTCACCCAAATATTAGGCATCCACGTCAAATGGCCCTCGTATATTAAAAAAAATCAGTACTGTCAAGAGAAAGAGATCTATGCAGATAAAACAAAACAATTAGATATATTACTACAAACAATTTTACTTTCCTTTCTTAACAGCAACGAAAAGTGTTTATATCCAGTTATTTAATCAGATAACGTCCTTCATAAGCTAAAGATCGTAAAATATTTTACGGCAAGCCAGAAGATTTTATGCAATAACAATAAACATCAGTATTGATGTCTATACCTCGTTTATACCATTTATTATTTCTCTGCTGTAAAAATTGTTATAAAATTCTGGAATATTCGAAATCTGGTTCACAGATTTATTGAAAGTAAGATGAATATTGACAAATAATATAAATGCGAAGATTGGTAGTATAAAAATAAACAACAGATGATGGCGCCAATTTTAAAGCATACTTTTTTTTATAATATGAACAGGGGAGACGAGCTGGACGCACTCCTGATGGTAAGAGTAACGCCAGCACAGAGCCAATGCAGTGCTACCCGGAACTTTGCCATAAAGCCCAACTCCGGGCAGGGGTGCACTACACCGACGCTCCCCACTTTGAGTCATCAGATGTCTGAATGTCTGATGAAGACTCATTAACCCAGTAATTTCGCTGGCTACAGTGCCCTTCAGACCGGAACGGTTTAATGGATATTTAAGCAGGTATTTAATAATTTGTTTAATATACATGACTCTCAAAAATTATTCCAGCAAAACAAAACATGTATTCGTTAGCTTTTTATTATTACTATGTATATATACAAAAGCAGTCAGATTTATTTCTTATGGGACAAACATTGGGTTCCAACCGCAAGGAAACGAAAATTTGCGGTCAGAATTCTGCAGAATTGAGCTCAAAAACATTTCCAAACCGCATCCACAATACGCTTGTGAGAACAGCGGAATGTTGTATAAGCTGAATTTGTGTTTGTTTAAATAGCGAAGTTTTAAAATTACGTGCAAATACAACGTTGTTTCATTTTATTTGTTACTAGTTATCCCCCCGCAAGGATGCGCGACGGAACACCGATGGGTTTTAGTCGATATGGCCCTTCTGACGAGTCCGACATTAGGTAGGGAAGTAGCGGCACGAATCTTTAGCTCTGAACGAAACCTGCGCAGAAGTCAAAAATAAGGCACCTTTCTCGTACCAATACGTCAATTACGAGCGTGATTCTACCGATGCGCAGCTATTCTCGTCCAGCGCTAAACATCCGTGCCGCGACCTATACTAGTTATATATTTAAGCGGTTTTTGCCTCGTCAAAGCACGTTTTTTGATATTTTAAAACTATATAAAATCGCTAGTAACCAACCATTACAACACGGTTATCGATCTATTTTATTAAATTGTAATCATTTTTTAATTTGTATCTGTATAACTGGTTCGCGCTCTTTCTAACCACACTCTTACCACAGACAAAAATAGACACATATTTGACCATAGCTAAACCAACAATAATATTTTATTGCCTCTCCGATGACTTATT
Organism: Eurema hecabe; assembly: GCA_026213755.1. NCBI lineage: Eukaryota > Metazoa > Arthropoda > Insecta > Lepidoptera > Pieridae > Terias > Terias hecabe. The sequence goes on along the minus strand of JADANM010006230.1, from coordinate 4,005,854 downwards.
ACGCCAATTATCGGTTCATACTACAGCACATAAATAAGTTGACGTTTTATTGCCCATTTTATGGACGTTTCTAACAGCTATTATTAATGGAATATATTTAGCAACGTCAAAATGCTTATTCTGTTTGTTTCATTGTGATATATGTAAGAACAATACGTAAAAATATTTGGCCCTAATAAAGTTTTTTTTTTTTTTGTCAAATTCCGTAGCTCAACGAAATTTATTCTACTGTGTTATGGACGTTCCTGAAAGGAAAAAAAAAATTAGTCCTTCAATAGCAGGCAATTTCGAAGCACAAAGTAGTCAATTTTTTGTAAAATTCTAGTATAAGTAATAAATTACAAACTAAAGACAGTCCTTTCTTCCCCTTTAATCAATAAAAAACTGAATCAAAACTTATTTGGATTTAATTCATCTTCAAAAGATATAAACAGACGTAGGGACAGCTGCAAAGAAACGTTGTTTTTTACTCTGTGGTCAATATACTAATTCAGACATGATATCTTTAAAAATTCTCAACTCGAATACTCCATGAAGTTTTAAATTGAACCAATTTAACTCTTTACGCTTAAATAAAAGTTAAATGAAAAATGCAGTAGAATAAGAAAATGCTTCCATTTACTTTTACACGCCTGCAACTGAGGAAATATTAATTAATTTAAAATTTCCTTGCACACCAAATTTAAATGAAAATTTCTTTTTCAGTTGTTTTATTAGCACGGATTAACCGAGTTACCTTTCAGAAGTGACAGTTAATTACTTTCTTTTTCTTCTTTTACATGCCAGTGTTTTAAAACATCAGATCCAATTTTTAACCAAAAAGTTTTTTATACAACGTTTTTATATCAATCATTGAATAATAAAATCAAAGCAATTAAAATACGCACATTTAAAAACACTCCTCTTCAGGGAGTGTTCTAAAAGATTGGAAAATTAATTTCCCTAGTGATTTTATATGTAATAAAATCAGCTCATAAAATATCTGCACTAATGAGATCGAGTGAGCCATTACGTTAACTCGAAGCATGAGATTTACGTCTGAATTTTATTTCAGCGCCATTTTATTATCTTTTATTTGAACTTACGGCATCTGGTAAAATAATTATGGGAATTTTGATTTTTGACTAAAGTATCAATATGCATGCTTTGTACTAGTTGATAACCCCGGTTTTGTTTTAGCTCGATTGCATTAATATTTGGTTATATGTATACCTGTTTGGTTACATAATATAACACTTAAAAATCAGTAGCTTAAACATTTTCAACATTTTAAATAGATCCAAAGATTAAAACCAGAAATCCTTAATATATATTATAAAATTAACTATCAAATATGATTTTGAACCATAAATTTAAAATGTTGTACGTAAATCAGTCTAGTCAGCGTAAAAGTAACCAAGAACCAACGAAACTTCTTTCAGATATTTAAGTCAATATACCAGACGGGACTCCAGTCTAAATTTGTATCAATGCAATATAATACGTATTCTATGATCGTCAGTATTTAGTAGTTTCCTGGGAAATATGTGGAAATGCAATAAAATAGTATATATGTGGAAGAATGAAAATATTTTATACTTTCTATGTCTGTGCCTGCACAACGGTCAGCTACGAAATATTACTGTCGAGATATTGATAGGAAAACGCGACTACAAAATATTAACTCAAAATCACAAAATCTTTGTAACATAATAAATATGTCGTTACCTGAGAACAAAATAATCGTATCTTTAGTGATTTTCAAAATACTGAACATGATAAATAAATTAAAATGAACTTACAATGTGTATTTATTACTTTGCAGTTGACTTTACAATATATTTAAATCACAAAACAAGGAAGGAAGGTGTTAAAAACCATTGAATATTATTTTTATTATTTCCAACAAAACTGGATCATTTTTAAGGCGCTAGAGTAAAATATACAAATATATTAACTTATATACGTAGACTAATAAAAGCCCTACCTTTTGACCTCCGTATAGCACAGAGTAAATAACTGAAATAATAATTAGAAATGCATATCGAAGCCGTATTTAATGATACCAAGTCCCACTGACCTGATTAGCTTTCCATTTTCTATTTATATAACGAGAAACGTAATTGAAGAATCTATACACAGTGTCACAGAACAAAACAGTGTGATATTATGAGTTATATCTGTGTGAATATTAAATTGAAACTTGAAAATAAGATCTTGTTAATAAGCTAAACGTTAAAGTTTTTTTTAAGTCGTCATTATACCATTATCGTCAACCTTATCAACGTATTGAATACATTTTTTTTTATAACAACGTTGTCAAAAGTGTGTTGCCAGTCTTTTTTGTGGCATAGTTTGTTGAAAATATAAAGAAGTACAGAAGAAGATAAGGAGAACAGTAAAATTATAAATAATTAATAAATTTAAGATTTTTAGACATTTTCAATTTATTCCCAACTAAACTATAACTGAAAGCTGTGAGTAATTTTTCGGTAAAAAATTGAAATATGAAATGGCAACACCAAGCCATATTTTCTGATCCCTCGGCTGCAGCGACAAAACTTCTAGGAAATCCCGGATTTCAACTTTTTTCTAAAACTTGAATTCATGTGCTCCATTTGTTTTGTGGTTCTAGCTTTGATGTTTTGTTTTATTTTCACTTTGCAACGCTTCTAAAAAGTACGACAGTAGAAACACTTTTGTATTGATAAAATGAGCGTATTTTTTATTATTCACGATTTAAGACTATCACTATATTAGCCACAATCATTCTCTATGGGTATTGTAAATTAAAATAACATTAGACTTTAAATCAAACCCAAACATTTTCACTATCATAGAATTGATCCATAGTTAGTACCATTGTAAAACAATGTAGCTACTATATTCTCTTCTTAAAACAAACCCTTAAAACGAAGCCGACAACACAATTGCAAGACCTTGCAATCTATTATCCTTATGTAAGTTATGATTATTTAATCACATTTCTACACAAAAAGTAATTTGCAAAGACAATGATAATTTATTAATAAACATGTAATGACATGTAAAATGTTCTCAAAAACGAGGAAGTCCAAAACACGAGATTGTTTGAAAGGCTTGTTCCAAATACAGCCTGGAGGGAACAAAGATGAAATATTTATATAAAGCAAAGCCTTCGGTAACAAGCTCAACAAGTTCTGTTGGCCTACCAAAAATGTTCTGATAAGGATAATAATTACTTTCATGTTTTGCGTAAGGCGTATTAGCGAATTCCTTTGATTAAAATGGACATAACAATTTGGAAACGCGATTTAAGAAATAATATTATATAAGTTAATTAGTCAAGTCAGGTCACGCATAGAATAGTCATACTTTATATAAAATTCGTTTTTCTGTTGTATGCCTTTTTTTATGTTAAGTTGAACCCCAGAACCAATAAAGCTTGTCAATCGGGTGTAAATTCGCTCGTGTGAAACCGCAGGACGAAGTTAGTTTTAACATAAAACAACCTATATACTATAAATATATTAAATAAATCAACCTACCTATTAAATTACTATCAACTATAATTCAATTAAGAAGTATATATAAGCATATTTTTATACTTTGTGGGGAAGCTTAAAAATATATTAACATTATTCCTTTCGAAGTAATCATAACATCGATCCTGTTGTAATAAATATACTATCGAAACGATAAGGACCTTACAATCCTGCTTATATGGGTATTAAGATTTTATTAACATGTACGATATTAATTTTCCTCAAGTTGCCTTCAACTTGAGGACTATCTTCTAGCTATTCACGCGAAAATTTTTGTAAGAGTTTTTATTTTTTTTTTTACATAATAATATAACAGATTGTCAAATATTAGAGAGTGATGGCAAGAGATTTTATGAGAGCTGCGTTTTTTTCTGCCCCTAGCTGAGTAGGTTCGTCGTAACCAATGTGACCATTACCGCTGCCAAGAGCAACGCTACAAAAATAAATGTATTAGTTCTAGTTGAAGCAAAGCTTTTAAGAATATTGTGAAGAATTAAACGGCAGTAAACTAGTTCGTAGTAGAGTTAGTTAGTAGTAGAGCTATATTATTCATAGTATTTCGTGAAAGTTCAATACGTGCTTTAAATACGAAAAACCTATCATTTTAAAAAGCTTTACGAAGCTTTGCGAAGTTCTACGAAAATTACACGTCACACGCGTATTTAATAACTTATTTAACTTTTACAACTTATACCGAGCTACCAAATTGGTTTATAAAGTATAAAATTCAACGAACCTTGAAATTCTGACATGGCTTGTTACTCTCAAAGAGATTTAAAAGGGACGCAAAATATTTGTTATCGCATTGTTAGGGAAAACAAAGGATTTTAATGTTAAATGTACAATTTGCAGCCTTAATATAATGTCGTCCTAAATTAAAATGGATAGTGTACGGAAATTATAATTAGCTATCTCATTATAATGTCCCATTGTTGTGAATTCACCTGAAAATTAAGTTAGCTACTATGAAGGTGGATCTTCTATTGTTACAGACCAGGGCTTTGTTTCATTTGAAAGATAAGCTCATTTGCCCCTTGCTTTTTAAGATTTTTGCTTGTCTTTCTTTTAGCTGTCCAGCGATCTAAATATTAAAGTTATCTACGAGTATAATACTAAGGTTCCACGATTCTCTGCTTTTAAAAGAAATATGCTACACTGTTGCAATTTTAACTAGTAAGTCAAATATATTACCTATACCTCAAATCTCTATCTGAAGCAATCAAAGTAATAAATATTTCCATTCCTTATCCCAATACTAACTAAACTTTGCTGTTTCGAAAAGGTCAAAAAAAACCTTTTTGGACGAGCAAGGTACGAAAAGATCAAAAATATTGAGATGAAAAATTAAATATGGCTTATTCTATATTACAGTTACTTTAAATAACTATTACTGTTACGCCAATGATATTATAGTTAATAGATATGCTATACACCAACAAATCAACCGAAAAAAGTGTTTCGCTTAGCAGCGGCAGCACACATACATACAAGTCAGAACGATAGAAAAGAGATAAATGATAAAATCGATAAGAACAAAAGGGATAGTTAATATTGTCAGTTGCACCGTGCACGTGAATGCATCGGCAACCAATCACCTAAAGGTAAGACTTCCTAATAAGAATGTTTTTGCATCTTAAAATGTTTGCGCTTTTAACATATCTATTTATTATAATATCAGTGTATTTATTATAATATAATATCATCATGTCGTGTCAACATTATTACCATCTTGTTAAGCTTAAATTACTGCTTAAAGTATAAAGAAGCAATATCTTGCTATTGAAAAACTGCTTTAATAATAAAATGATTGTAATAACTTACATACTAAAGCCCCATTTCAAAGGCATTATGCTGCAGATTAAAGTATTCATTCCGCCTGTTACATTTCGTAAATGCAACGCTGCATTATAATTTATAACGACCAACACTTTAACACGACTGTGTAATGTGTTATGACATTTAATGTCTCATGAAATATTTATTAGATCTAATTTTCTACAACATATTATAAATGCGAAAATAACTTTGTTCGTCTGTCTACCTGTTACACTTTCACGCCAAAACTACTGAACCGATTGTTATGAAATTTGGTACACAAATAGTCTAGAGCCTGAGATTAATAATAGTCTTATTTAAGTAAAAAAACACCGCAATTGTAATATGATACATATGTAAATAGCAATCTTAACTAAACTGAAAAAACGCATTTTCAGCTACAAATATATCCGTTAAATATAAACAATCTATAATATTGGATAATAAAGCAAGTAGGTAAGTATCCATTTTTAATTAAAGACTACCTAAAACGTGCCCACTTCTTTGAGTATAATGTTAATTAATTATCCTTTTCGATTTTTTTTTATGTTTAGCCTGACACTCAGCAATAATGTATGTGCCTTTCTATCGGTGAAAGAATTTTTAAAATCGATTCAGTAGATCCCGAGATTACCCCTTACAATTTAACAAACACATAACCTTTAATTCTTTATAATAATAGTATAGATATATTCATAGAAAGCTTTATCTTCAATATGAAATTTCTCTCAATGATAACTCAATGTTAACATTAAAATGAATAACTTACATTATGAATTATCTAAGAAAACTTGTAAGGGCCATTGATCAAATTTCAGACTGTAGATTGCCAAGCCCTTTAATTTAAGAGTCAATTCAAATTATTTAATTAGTACAAACAATCTTCACTCTTTCATTACAGGGTAAGTAGGGACGTTTATAATTAAACCGTTATGGTGAGAACCTCTTATTAACGTCGCCTTAGTTCGGAACAGGGAGAAATTAATAAACTTTATAAAACGTGAGATGCGAATCTTTATTTTAATTTATTTATGATATTAATATAACGCAGTAGTGTGATATAAGTGTACCTACAGGTATACCTCTTCTTTAGACGTAATATAAGGATGGATACCTACCAGTTTTTAATTTTCTGTATTGTGTATTTTTTCCTTTTAATTAGTTAATTAATTTGGATTTGTGTGTAATTTTTTATAGATAAATTAATGAATAATAACGATAATTTTATCCTTCCATTTAAGCCTATTAAAACTATATTATAATATGTATAGGTACGCATTTATTAGATATTTATGTTCCTAGATATGCTGCAAAATATCTAAAGGACCTGTGTAGCTCTCGGCTACATTACTGAAATGCAAATACACATACCTAAGTATCTTTAATTTGTAAGTATAGGTATACACACAAATGCCTAAAAAATAATTCTAACTATACAACTACGAAAAAGTCTTCGGTTAAAACTCTATCAATCATCTTCCAACATCTCGAATACGACTACTTACACCTTCCCGTCGAACTAACGAAAATATTCCAACTAAATAGTACGAGCACACGTTTTGCAAAAAAAACACCAGTTACAATAGCTCAAAAATCGACTTGCGTCGCTTCAAGCTACAATACTGCAATGGAGTCTCGTATTGAATATGCTGACACTTACACGCCAAAAAAAATACATAACTAGCTAGAATTATTCTAACTACATTGTAGCTACATTACTATGTAGCTGATGATAATAATAAATATTTTCAGGACATTTATACACAGCGCCATCATCTAGATAACGGAATAAATTACATATACATACTTTGCTTTTGGTAAATACATACATACAATAAAAAGCAACCTCCAGACCCCAGAAAAATACAAATGTAAATTACAAATATATTTTTCCGGTGTGGGAATCGAACCCACGACACTTCGCGCAGAAAGTAGTTACCACTGCGCTAAGCGGTCGTCTGATGTAGATGTAGTGAGATACTTCTCACGAACAAACATTTAGCGAGGAAATACTTACGCGTCGGCTGCAAAAGCACTATCTTGTATCGCTCTAGGCTACAATACTGCAATGGAACCGCATCTTAAATAGACACGCTCCTATTAACTATACGAATATAAAGGACTAGCAGTGCCCCTCGGTTTTACCCGCGTTGGTCCCGTTCCAAGAACAATACCGGTATGCAAAGTATAAATATATGTTACTCAGTCATAATGAAGCTTTCTACCGAAAAAGGAATTATTAAAATCGGTCCAGTACTTTTTGAGTTTATTCGTTACATACAAAAATAAAAATCTTTCCGCTTTATAATATGTTTTAATATTAAATTATGTATTAGTGTAGAAAACCTTTAAATTTAATCGTAAAATTAAAATCTATCTATATCTACTTCGTTCCAGGTCAATAACCTGTAAATCTTAATACAGTAGACAGTCAACTTATTTTCATATTAGCTTGCTGAATTTAAATAATTATCGAGCTTTCTAGATGCCATTAGTAATGACATTAAGCTCTAAGCCGCAACTCTATAAGTCGTCAGAGAAATCCGACAGAAAACGTGCTTTTAAATGAATTTATAAGGTTTCTTTATTGTTTTTGTTAGTGTTGCCTTAATAAAAAAATGTCAATAAAAACTTTTTTATATTTATAGGGCACAGCTTTCTTAATTAATAATTTTGCGTAAATTAATGTCACCGATAATATCGTCGATAGTTGAGCGTATTTCATTAACTGAGGTCAATATTAACATAATTTACATACACATTGGCGCCGGGGTCCACATCATAACTATTCATAGCTGAAAAGTTTCGGCAGAGGGATAATTGCATTTACATTTATAAGCTAAGGAAGTCATTAGTTACATGTGACGTAACACAATATAATCATAAGCCCCTTTATTTCTAAACTACACTATCTATTATACATACTCTTATATTTGACTATATTATTTTGGCTAAGATTTTCTGAACATAACGAACATAAGAACACATCGTTATGTCTATAAATTATTGATTTAACTTCAATTCTAACCAACAGAAAAAATGAATAACACGCTTTTCCCCAATTCCTTATATCTGGAGATGAAAACCCAAAACACTTAAAAATATAGATCGTAGCTATTGAAATATAGTGCTGGTCTTACGATACATACCGTTTTGTTGTAAAGAGAAGTCAAGTATTCATCTTCGAGCTTTAATAGAAGTGGAATTCAACCGAAAATACAGGATTCCTCCAAAATAATTTCGTCCAAACGTCACCCGTGGATACTCCAACAACATTATAATTCTGACACTAACCCACTTTATTCCGCCCTCTCGTCGAGTGTTACAAGAGCTATTTGTAAAACTTTTTTACTTTCTTTTGAAGGGTGCGAAGTTGTTTTAATGACTGAATTGCGAAAATTCCTAATGAATTTTGTGTTATACGACGTAGATTAATTCCCTGACCGTTCTAACCTCCTTCACCGCTTTTCATTAGAAGTGACTTTAAAAGTGATTTCATTTTCTATCTTTCTTTTGTTTTGCGAAAAAGTTACGGTTTCTAATTAAATTGTTTAACACTGCAATAATCTCTTAAATCATGTCCGTTGCTTGAAAAATTACTTCTAATTGACTGTTAAGAAAATATTGAATTAAGACGAAACAAGTATTTCTTCCCTATATAAAATAACTATTCACTTTGCAACGCTATATGTCAATTATCCATTATGAAAAAAAGTCATAGTCAGAACAAGAAAAAAAAGAAATTTTAATATAGCAACTCCATATTTACGAAAACAATACCTTACAAAGCTCTTCGTTCCACAATGCGTCGTATATTGACGACATCAAGGGGTCACATCTGCTTCATACAACGAAAGTCGTGTTACTTTTTCATATAATATTCATACAATATATAAAATTGAATACTTACGTGACTGCGTCTTCTGAGTTTTTATATGGGAGTCTCAACAAGTTAACATTATGAAAATAAACACAAAAATTCGTTCAAAGGAATAATATGAGTATCTTAAAGTGAATAGAACTAGTAAATTTATTATTCCTGCATCCAATACATTATTTTGAACTATGTAATAGGTAGGTAGCTAAGTATATATTTTAGCATCCTATTACAAATTAGATTAATCAAAAATCCAGCACAAAACAATAAACGTATAAAATTTCACTAGTAAAATTTCACAACAAAGTTTTAGAACACAAAAGTTAAAACAATAAAAACCTTGATAGCACAATACGTTCAAAATACTAAATAGTCGTTGAAATACAGCGGGTAGGTATCTAAATTGAACAATCTCAACAAAATTGCGGCAGACTTTAGCGAAAACATAACTTCATAAGCTACCGTTTACATAGTAACGAAGATTAAATGATTAAAATGCTCTTTGACAGATAATAATAAAGAATAATAAAAGCGTGTTTTTTTGATAACATTTAAATAGCCGAGTCGATTACACGTTCAAAAGTTTTAATGTTCAATTCGAAAGGCACATAAGATTCGGTTAGATTTTTGTTTTCATACTAGCGATCCGCCCCGGCTTGGCTCACATATATTATACATGTTTTATGTATATAAACCTTCCTCCTCAATCACTCATCTATTAAAAAATCGCATGAGAATCCTTTCCATAGTTTTAAAGATTTAAGCATACATGCGTTATATAAAATGTAGTTATTATAAGTATTTTCGTTATTTAATAAGCATTTTTTTATTGCCCATGATACATTATGTACGCCTTATATTCGTCGTAGCAAAATGCTACGCCTTTCATAAGATAAGGTCATTAGGGTTCACAGCGGGAAAAACTATCAAGCCAGAGGCCAGCTGTCATATTCATTATATGGGCCGACCTTTCAAAGGATCATACTTAAAATATCTATAGTACACCTAAGTATGTTAAATTCTTTAATTATAAATCAAACAGTTATACTTAATCATGGTATAATGTTTTATTCGTGCCTTTCTATGTTTGTACTTTAAATAATTATGGTCTACGTATAGTTGAATTTAAGGTTTTAAAGAAAAATAAAATACGATAATTTTAGTTTTTTTATTTGCATGTTCGTACCAAAAAAATAAAGTTTGTTGTAAAGATAAATGTGTAGGCTTCTTTAAGCCGGCAATAAACTCCATTTACATCCAACTCAGACATCAAATAATGTTTCAGGAATATTACCTATTACAGCTCGCCACGGCTTTATTGCCGTAAACTGAGGTATCCCCATCTCACCTGCAATAACCCTGGCTATTACCTGGATATTCCGAAAATATGGACTGAGATAAGCCCTATTCGAATTTTGATTAGTTGTACTAAATTTTATTGTCGAGTAAAATGAATGAATGAATAGATACTATTTTTCATTTGATAAATATGAAATTTCTAGATCTAGATATAAATAATAATAATTTTATCACAAAAAAATGAAAAAGGTAAGAAGTTATAACAGCCCTTTATTAAAGAAAGAATATATGTCGTATAAAAAAGTTTCATACACACTAACACGTGTAGACAAGTCTAGATACATAATCATTACTTAAAATATCTTTATATTTATTGCGTCAATATTTGGCGCCAATTTACACCAATTCTATCTGTCAAATCATAAACAATATAGAAATGTCAAAAAGCGCTTATTGCGCCGTTTACACTTCAATCATCTCGTTTTCCAATCTCAAATAGTCTATGTATAGCATAGGCTGTACTTAAGCCTCACATTACACTCCGATGTGTAATCGGATTACGCATACGAGATGTTGACGTTGAAAGATAAGAAGGATCAGCTGAGAACTTGAGCCGTTACGATTTAAGTACATTTAGCTTTCTACTTTATTCTGCAATTGATTTTGATAAGCCTTTTCGATGTTCCTTTATACTGGCGTAGAAGAGCTTGTTTTGTTAAGAGATGGGGAAAGTCAAGCAATTATTACTGCTGGGACTAGTTTATGATCAAAGGCCCAGTACATACTACATAGTACATAGCGTTGGAAATGACTTAAGATGATAGATAAACATATATCTTTTTAAAATTCATTTTATTTCGAATCATTAATTTTCATCGACATACTATATTTAAAAAAAGGACGAAATTCAGAACCGTCAACTACATCGTCAATTAAAGCTATTATAATAAAACCAATAACATTGAACCACCGAAACAACGCGACACTGACCAATGCCCACGGATATTTATTAAAATGGCGTAAACGTGTGCAACTTTTAATTAAGCTAATTGGTAGTACTATGCTAAGTAACCAACTTGTTTCAATTATATTACAATACAAATTATATACTACACTAGCTGTTGCTCGCGACTTCGTCCCCGTCGGATCTATTTCTATTATTGTGTTATAGTGAGTCAATCTTTGCAGATAGACATATACTGTCGCGGACTTTTTTTAGATCATTTAAAGAGGAATAATTCTTTCATACATATTATTTTTGTATCTTGAACCGTTTTCGCAGCGCACGCAAAGGAAGGCCTCAAAGATGAATAATTTCCCCCGTTTTTTCCATATTTTCCATTATATCTTCGCTCCTATTAGTCGCAGCGTGATGTTATGTAGCCTAAAGCCTTCCTCGATAAATGGTCAATTCAATAAAAAAAGAATTTTTCAATTCGAACCAGTAGATCCTGAGATTAGCGCGTTCAAAGAACAAACTCTTCAGCTTTATATATTAGTATAGATTTATGTAGCCAGTAGGTGTACCTATAACTAAGATTGGACGCGCCTATTACATTTAGACGCATATTTTAAACAAAAGGTACAAAAAATAAATAATAATATATTATAGATGTTATAGTATGGAACAATAAAGTTACAATCTTAACGTTCACTTTTTTTTCTCAGAGCAAACTTTTATATAGGTACCAATAAAAAAGAAGCGCTACTCATTCTAGTGATAAGTATAATCTGTATTAGAGAGAATTAAAGAAACATTACATACCTTAACCAATTTTTCAATTATTAAGTTTCTATGAGGAGTTTTGGCGGGAATCTTACGGCGTCTATTTGTAATCTCGATTGAATATTCGTTTTTTGGTGCATAAAGTGATTTAATATTTGATTGTGATAGTGATTCATGCAGTAAATTAGCTAATAAGTGTCCAGGAAATGAAGAATTTATTCGAGAGCGCATAGTAGCGCCGTTCCGATTGCTCCAAGATTCGTCTAAGTTCTTCGTAAAGCTCACTATCACTTTACGAAGGGCAGAACGAAACGACTGACTGACTACTAAAGACGACTTGATGACGATTTTACTTGACATTGGCAAAAAGCTAGACGCTAATGCCATAATATATAAGAAAAAAGTAGAAGTATCATTACAAAGTCTAGAAGGTGAAAATGCTAATTCATTATATAATGACGTAGTTGAAGGAAAACATCCATAAAATGAGAAAGCAGTAAAGACGTAACTTTGTAACGTTTTCCTATACTTAAAGTACTTTCGTATACGATGACATAATGTTCCTATAACAACTTGCTACATTACAATGTAGAGCCGGTATAAACCGTATAAAATAAAGTGTCTATGAAGCATCGTCAGAAACCATAAACCCGACATGACATCTTATGATGAAACGATGCTTGCATTATTATTATTTGAAGAAATATCGAGATAAGCATATGCATTTACTGTTTAATTTGAACGAACATGTTAGTATAAGAGTGTTTTAATTATATTTCATTTTTAATAAAACTATTTAAAAGGGGAGGCCTGTGTCCAAAAGTGGACGTTCTACGGCTGATACGACGACGACGACGACAAATAAAACTTCTTAATTTTTTTTTTAATTATCAAATCAGAGTTTTGGCGTGAGTCTTACGGCGTCTAGTTGTAATCTCGATTGAATATTCCTTTTTTGGTGCATAAAGTGATTTAATGTTTGATTGTGTTAGTGAATCATGCAGTAAACTAGCTAATAAGTGTCCAAGAAATGAAGAATTCATTGAGAGCGCATAGTAGCGCCGTTCCGATTGCTCCAAGATTCGTCGAGGTTCTTCGTAAAGTTCACTATCACTTTACGAAGGGCAGAAAGAAACGACTGACTGACTCGACTAAAGACGACTTAATGACGATTTTACGTGACTCATATCGACTATTATCTTGACCACGTTGCCTCTTATTACATTGACATTGGCAAAAAGCTAGACGCTAATGCCATTATATAAGAAAATAATTATCATATCAATACAAAACGCGTCGCTCATCCGATAAATGGAGATGGCAAAAAGAAAAATTCATAATATATAAACCTAGCCTTAAAATTTAATTATCAGTTCAACGATCCGAAGTTGCCAGTATTATAAAATCACAATTCATTTGTAAGGCGATTTTTACATTAATCTTTTAATGAAGATCAATGACCAGCTAAATTTAGAATTTCTTAAAACTACACCATTAATCTTACTTTAGAAATAGAACAGGGAATACAAGCCATGAAAAGGAATGATAAATGATGTCCGATAGGGGGTTGTAAAGGCGATTTTTGTTTGAAGTCGTTGATCTGACACGCAAATGTCAAGGCGATAATACAATGCGAAATTGGTTCTACATAATCATAATAAACTTAAAGAGCGTTTATATACTTTTTATAGTTTTATAGAAAATTTATTTAACTTTTTATATACTCTTTGAGCTTTACATTTTGTTTGTTTAATTTAGAAAAGTGGGTTTTTGAGTGGTCTTTTATCTTGCTAACTATTAGTTCAACAAACCTAATAAGATATAATAGGTATCTTGAATAAAAATAAGAGTATAATTATTTCATTATTTATTTCATTTTAAAAAGATTGCCATTTTTATGACTTGATAAGAAGGGTTATAATATTACATATGTTTATGTAAAGGTTGAATCCATCTTTAAAATTTGCGGTGTTAAAAATATAGGTATCAAACAGCCATTTTTAACAGGCTAAATTTTATAGATGGTGTATGAATAAATCTCCCACATTGGCAGTGATAGATGTTACTGCTGTCTTTGAAACACGGAAGGATCATGTTTCATTAGTCTTCAATTAACATAACTTTATTTTTATCCACTCTAACATTTGGCGCACTTTTCAATTTCTTAATAAATTTGTCAGCAATTCTATCATCAACCTCTTCTCCTGTATATTCTGAATATTCTCCTAACACTTTCTTCTGTAGGCGTTTAAATGGCATTTCATTGTCTTTCTTTTGAAGCACCGAAACAATGACTTCATGCCAATTGAATTTTCCATTTTTCTTCACTTCTTCCAACTCCTCACTTTTAGCAACATTTTGGTCATGGAGGCAAATACTCTCCTCAGCCTCTTCATCAGTTCTTAATTTTTTCTTACTTTCTTTAGTTACAACATTATTTTCAACAACCTCAGGATTATTTACAGTGTCTTGTCTTTTACGTTTTTTATTCTTATTTTTTCCTTCAATAGGAATATTTTCCTCATCACCAGTTTTATCTTTATTTTTGTTCTTTTTTCCCTTTTTCTTAGGTTCAGTTTCTTCTTCCACAGCTTCAGAAGCTGGTGCCTCAGCACTTAATAACTCAGCTTCATATTTCTGTCTTTTCTTCTCTTCTTTCTTTTGCTTTTTAGATAGTTTAACAGTCTCTTTAACATGTCCATTTACAGGTTCAGTATTATTTTCAACTTCTTTCTCATCTGTTCCATTTTCTTCTGGTTTTATCTCACCATTTTGTGGCTCTTGTTCTGTTTCTGTGCCATTTTCATCATTTGTCGAATGAACTGTTCCATTGGTCTCAGGTTTATCATCTTTTTTATTACTGTTTTGATTTTGTCCATTTAATTTTGATAACTCTGAGAGCTTGACAGAAATAAGGTCCCAAGAAGCATCAATATCTTTAGGGTTAGTTTTTGGGCCACATACATTTTTTACAAAGTTGATAAACTTAGGCTTTTTACGGGGAGTATTGTTATGTTTACTGATAGTCTCAATAATACGTAGGACATTTTTTGATGCATTTTTTTGTTCATCCAGCACGGCCTGCAACATTTCTACCCAAGCATTTTGTTTCTTTTCTCCTTTCTTTTCTTTTGCTTGAAATCCTTTACCAGAATAGCGTTCCTCCTCAGTGATACATTTAGTATGTGCTTCGTAATCATTACCTCTGTAAGATCAAAAACTCCATTAGGAAATATTTTAAAGACACATAAGACAAGTATTTATAATTATTACTGTATGAAAAAATTGTAAGAGTAAAGGTAAATTGAAATAAAGATTTTCTTAATGAAAGAGAAACTACTAAGCCATAATATTTTTCTTTAATTAACCTATTGCCTTGGCATTAGCTATGGCAGTTTATATTTTTAAATATTGTACTGTACATAAAATATTTACATACTTCCAATAAGACCGAAAAATCGTTAAAACAACTTTTATTATATAGCGTGAAATTCATGTTGACCGCATGTTAATTATTGCAATTAGATCGATATACTTACAAGAAATCCTTAAAACAGTCCATGCATGATAGATTCGGGTTCTTATTTCTGCATTTCGTCAAATAATGCTTTTCTACTTTAGGTTTTTGTACAGATTCTCCACAGTGACCACAAGTAAACACAACCATATTTTAATGATATATTACCAAAAAATGCTGAAAGTCACAAATAAACCATGCAGAGGTTTGCAAAAATCTATAAGGAACTATTTAAATATAGTAAAAATTAAATTTCACGTCAGGTTTTTACAATTTACCGTTGAATGTTGAAAAGAACTTACATTATTTTTCTCGAACCTGGAAATTGGAATACATGTGCTGTCGTTTTTTATGGGAGGTAATTGTCATTGTTGTCTATCATAAATACCGTCAAATGTCATTGAACATGGTTGCGTTCGAAATTAACTATTTTAAGAAAAACGAGTAACTTATAGAATAGTAAAGTTTTAAGGTTTCAATAACCGCCTATACCTATGTTAAATGCCTTTAATATTTTTTATCACTTTTAAAATCAATATTATTGCTTGACATGAGATAACACTCCGAACTCAAATTTAAATTTTAGCTTGACACTAGTGATTTTTATGCATGACAGTTGATAGATCGTAGTAACTAGTAACAAAGCGGCTTTAAACGATTTTAAAGTTGTTGAATGTTGAGTACTTTTTCGGGTGTGTCCGAAAATTGAAAAATTAAGTTGGCTTATAAAAATATGTTATTGTAAGAGTAACAGACATTAATAATGGGTGGCCTACGTTTGTTACTAATCTCACTGTCTTTTGGTAAGTCATATTGCGTCTAAAAAGTGTGTTATGATTATCCATTGGTCTTGAAACAGACTGGTCTTCC
>JADANM010006230.1:3957989-3985506 GCA_026213755.1 Eurema hecabe | reverse complement strand
CTAATTCCGAATGCTGTGGAAGTTTTCAAGCCGTCTATGAGTTGAGCTTCTTATAGACGGCTCGAAGATTCCGACAGCAGATTGGCCAATGCTACTAACAATGGAATCTAGCTGGGATTAAAATAGTAATAATACTAACATATTATGGAGTGGGTTTTGTTATTTATGTATATATTGGCATGCTATCATATATTATTAGATATTTTTTGTTTTTTTTAACAAGATATATTTAATTATTAACAGTCTGGAGATCTGGAATATTATATTGTATATGTACTCTCTCTTAAGACCTAAATGCCCACCTGAATTGATTATAATAAATTAAGTGCATAGTACCACTAGTTTTTTAACTATATTAAATACTGTCCATGGAGATGTAGATCATGATATTATAACTAAAGCTTGCAAATTATTTATTTAATTTTTTTTGCTTTTAAGTCATTTGCTTATATATCCTCCAACTTTCCTAATCTCTCCCTTCCGAATCCGATCCTGCTTTTTGTTTTTAATATGTTGTTTTCCAACCTTTTAATTTGCTCTGTGGCAAATGCGCAAACCGCGCGAGCCATCAACCAAAAGAACAAAAAAAAAGTAATTTGCTACGAGCCGTCATTGTCCTGACTATTATCCATATACAATATACTATCTATATTTAAAAGAAAGTCGTGTTAGTTACTTCACTTATAACTCAAGAACGGCTGAACCGATTTAGCTGAAAATTGGTGGGGATGTAGTTTAGAGCCAGGAGAAGGACATAGGATACTTTTTATCCAGATTCCAGGGGAATATTTTTTTTAATGAAAGTAAACGCGGACGAAGTCGCGGGCAAGAGCTAGTTGTTTATAAATTTTATGAAATTAAATTAATGATTAAACATAAAAAGGTGGTGTAACGGAAGCAGACTTCGAGCTACTATGCCGTGATGGATCCCGCGCGGCTGTGAACCAGTGGTCGCGCTGCCATTGGGGACGGGTCCCGTCTGATGCCTTACTCACTTCCAGTGTGGCACTGCCTAAACAACGAACACGGTAAAACTACTTACTTACCTCAAGATCTATGACTAATTACCGCCATACATCAATAAGCTTCTATAGTGTACAATCAATGAGTGCCTTCTAAATTTTTACGCCATGAAATTAGTTATTTCTTGATATTTTATTAACTAATTTAGTAACTAAAAGTCCTCTTACTAAAAATATTTTAAATATATTACTCAACAGGCAAGTGACAATGGACCAGTACATATGTTCCGACGCTTTATTAAAAAAAGCTTTTGGATATTATCCTCTTTAATTTAACAACTGTTAATTTTCAGATATCAAAACCTTATAATGAAAATAGTAGAGTTATATGGAGAACCGAACAGTATGAACGCGAAAGTATCGAACCGGACCGATACATATGCACAAGACGGTTATGGTAAATGGCTTTCTAGCACCACTGAGCCATCGCGCTATGATCCATATAGACGTCAGTATGATAGATTCAATGAAGATAGGGAGAGAGAAAGGTTTGGGATTCATTTATTACCGTGATTAATATATTTAATTGTAATTTAATATAAAATTGATGATACTTATTTTATCCTTACAGTAAATTGAACTTAGCTTTAAGAATTTAAGAAAGACAATACTATTTATTAAATTTTAGTATATTCAAGGAATATGTATTCAATTTAATACACTCAGAACTCTAGAAAAATTAATTTATATGCTATACTAATAGGAAATTGTTTAATACATTAATGGATTCATATAAACCCTTAAACAAGTATAAAGCATCTATGTAATCACCAATTTATCAAGCATTAGAAGTTAAGCATAGAGCAATTTAACTGGTATATACATATAAAAAAATAATTAATTACAGCACAACAGTATCACCATACAAGCCAAGAGTAGATTCCCGTGGACAACCCATTGAACTGCCGTTCAAACTATTTGAGTCAGAGGGAACTACTGATTTGTTGTTACAGGTTATTGTTTTGTATTATGTGTAATGAAAAAGCGGCATTTTACTTAAAAATAATTGATGATTGAATATAATGTTATGTTGTTTTTTTTAAACGCTTTTGTTGATTGTACAAGCTTAGAAAGTATTTGTATAAGTGATCTTAATCTTTATAATACAAAATTAAAGACCAAAATTAATTATTAAGGAAACTTAATTTAATTTTATACACTTTTTTAGGATGCTACAATAAGTTTCCGAGTGCTTAATGAAGAGGAACAATCGGCTCAGCATATTTTAAAGAACAAATATGTGGGTGATCAAGCAGAGAAAGCAGTGCTTGGTATAAGGGACTGTCCGGTGAAGCTGGCTGTGTTGTGTGTTACCAGTGATCCGGAGATGGAAAAGTGTGTCAAAATGAAGGTATGTTTCTGGCAACATATTATCATATAGAAGCTCAACCATGGTTTAAGATTTGGCACTGAAGATGTATAAAATTAACTGGAAAATGAATATTAGCTTACTTGTACATTAAAATAATTGTTTTAATAAATCAATGTACAGGATATTTTAAAGGCATGTAATATTCTTAGGTATTTCATGATAGCAAAATCTATTCTCACACAAATGTGTTTAACTTGATAAATTTAATTACTAATATTTAATTTTTCTTCCATATACATTTTGTATACTTATTTCATTGTTTAAATTTTAGACAAAGCGTATTGCATAATTTATAAGTATTCCTTGAAACATTGCATTTAAAGTTTAGAAATTAGCAGTGTGTGTGTATCTGAAAATTTGTCATAGAAGAAGAACTAGGCCGCTGACTTCACCAGTATCACAATGACATATTATTAATTATCTCACTATGATACTGGAGAGTTTCAGGGGTCCTAAAACGTCTACAGAATAATAATAACGAGACAAGAAGAAAGAACAGAAGAAACATTATTTTAAAATTAATTTTATAACATACATATTATATGATATCTCTCACAACAATTAAAAGCTTATGAGATTTCAAAGGTATGTATCAAAAAATAAATAAAAGAATTTATTCTTAGATTTCTTGTGACATGGAAAATACATGTATGGAAGTGAAAAAGTTAGATTTAAAACAATATTAATAGAACTCCACTATTAAATGAGCCCGCGGAATACATTCAAAACCTAAAAATGTTAATCGTTTTTACAGCAATAGAGGTCTCCAAGAAAGGCAACCTTTCACTTTGAATTGTCAATCAAAGTCAAGTCAAAGTAGTGGTATATTTTTGTTGGAAAGATCTTTGCTGTATAACATGCAGTGCTTTTTTTCTGTATATGTGAATATGGTGAAGTTAATCATCATATTCCCCCACCACTCTCGGTTTAGTTAAGTTAAATTAAGTCGATATGTACACTATTATGGTATACTGTCTCGTGCAGTTACTAGTGCTAAGCTTATATATTATTATGCGATGACAGTATCCTGTTTTGTGTATTAAATCTATACATGTAATAAAAACGTGACGAGTCCCTGTCTGTACATGGAAGATACATGAGAAAGAATATTACATGAGACTTTTATTGACGCAATAGAACCTTAAGCAATGATTTTTGGAATTTTCGTGTTTGTCTGTTTGTTTGTGCACGCTAATCTCAGAAACGACTTATCCTACCTATGTGGTGTTTTAATGATATATTGTGCTAAGCTTAACTTAACATTTCGTCTTTAATTCAGGTCAATCGGGTGATAAATAAAAAAGTTATGGCACTTTAAAGAATCACGTTGAACTTGCTGAACGTTTGTTGGCGCGGGTTAGGCATTTTCAAAAATGCTGCCCAAAGTCACTTTTCTACGCTGGCACAGCTATTAAATAAATAAATAAATAAAAGTGCTCTATGATAAGTGGTTATATGTGGTGATGCGTGTAGGTGGCGCTGAGGGCGGCGTCGCTGTCGCCGGAGCTGTCGTGCTGGCGCGCGCACTCGGCGCGGCACTGCGAGCGCGCCGTGCAGGAGGGCGCCGCCGACATGCTGCTGCTGGACGCCGCCGACATGCTGCACGCCGCCTACCGCCACCGCCTCGTGCCCTTCATGCAGGAGGTGAGACGCGATACACGCACACGCACACTGACACACACAAGCACACACACACAGTGAAGGTAGCGCACGCATGTACTTACTATGTAAAAGCCCCTTTTTCTTCAACTTAAAATTTTGACTTTGCCGTGCCTTTATATGTGCGTGCGTATGTAATGTGCGTCTTCGTAAAGGAAAACATAAATTTATATAAAACCATCTATGACATACATGGTGACAACTTTTGAAACACAAATATACTCGTGCACGAAAGCACGCCGAAGATAACGTTATATATGAAAAACTGTCATTATTATATATCTTTAGAGACATGGCGTCTATAAAGATATATAATAAACTGCTGGAACATTTGAAAAGTATAGGAATAAAAAAATTTAAAACAGAGCTTTACGTGTGGTTGACTCAAAAAACTATTATTCGGTTAATTAATACTTACATTGATAGCTAATTTTAATAATTAAATTTGACATTACATAATTATTGACATAACATTTAGCATAATAGTATTTTATTGACATAACTTTTTATAATGTATAATGGAAATAAGGTAGCTTTTTATGAAATAATAATGTTGTACTTATCCAGAATTATGATTGTGTGGAGCTTTTTGCTTACCAATGTATTGGTTGTTTTAGCAATAAATGATTATTATTATTATTATTATAAACACACAAACACGCGTATACACAGAGAGACACTGCACGCACGCACACGCACAGTCGATAACCATAATAATATTAATACATTTAAAATTCCAATACAAGGCTACTCTATGAGTAGGTGACGAGAAAAGAGGATTTAATAATTATTAAAAGTAGAAAGTAGCCGAAGGTCTTTTTCAAAGACGGATGTTCAATATTAATTCTTGTGTATTAGTATGTGTATATTATGTTGTATGTTTAAACCATATTCACAAACAGAATATTATTTTAAATAATACCCTTTGATCCTTAAGTAGAAAAAAATGTAAAATATTAACACAATTCAGTTAAGGATCATCAATTAACATTTATTTTTCTAGGTTTACTCAAACGGCCACAGCTGGTACTACGCTGTGGCAGTGGCCAAGGAACAAGACCCCGATACAGATCTGACGTACCTGCGTGGAAAGAACACTTGTCATCCCGGGATAGGCACGGCGGCCGGTTGGGTGTTCCCTCTGGCTTATCTGTTGTCTAATGGCTGGATTAGGTAAAAATGTTCATCATCTTCATTACATTGTATAAAACAAAGTCGCTTTTTTCTGTCTGTTAGGGACAGATGTATGCTTGACGTATGCTTTAAAGCTTTAAAATTAAGCAACCGATTTTCATGAATTTTTTCAGTAGATACTGTAATTCAAGAGGAAGGTTTATGTACAATAAATGTAAATGCGGGTGAAACCGCAGGCTTGTTTTTAATACATAACTTTCTATTATTATATTATGATTACTTTTTATCTAATACCTTTACTTCCATGTTTTCTATAGTATTCTTTGGCTTTCTTACCGCGTAGTTTATTAACATTGTTAAAATTGGCAACAGTAAGAAGTAAATAAAGAAACATTACACATTTCGTTGAACTTATAACCTTTGACACTCACAAGTCAAGCATCTTTATTTTGGTAAAAGAATTTCCAAAATCACTTTTATACATCCAAACATTCAACGCCATAAGTTTAAGCTATGTCTCACTAAATTAAGTATTAAATAATATAATATTGCTATTAATAAGTATAAATTTGATTTATTTGTTACTTTTAAGATTCCTTTGCGTTAAAAGGGGTAAATAAAAAAATAAGTAATATAATATGTGTTGCAGGCCGTACGGGTGCGACGGCGCGCACGCAGCGGCGCAGTACTTCAGCAAGTCGTGCGCGCCCGGCGCGCTCAGCGCCGAGTACGTGGACCCCGACACCGTGCCGCACGACAACCTCTGCCATCTGTGCCACGGCTCATCCTTCCGGTATTGGTTTTACCCTTATTTTTTTATATTAAACATTGTCTAAAAAAACACTTTTTTGACAAAAAAGGACCACGTAAAAAAGAACACAATTTAACCAATTGGCAAAGAACGGTCTTCTTCTGTTCAAGATTATTAAAATTTTGTAATAGGTTATCAGATTGAACTGAAATAACAGTGCACCACTTTTTTATTGGTTAATAGGCTTACAGTTCATTGTTCCATATAGATTATTGCTTTCCTAGATTACATTTTAATTCAAACAAACCTAAAAAAATTGTCGAAGGTATCAGTTTGGACTGTAATCACTGTGCAACAGTTTTTTTTTGTTAACCGGTTCACAGTTTGTTGTTCTGTATTGATTCTTTATTCGCTGGATTAAATTTTGATTTAACGAAATCTTTTACATAATTATTACGCTCTGTACCCGCTCTAATAGCAAATTTCATAATTATTACAATTCTGACTTATTATACACTTATATTACACTCTGTATTAATAGTTTTTGATGAATATGCAGGCGTTGTCGTCGCGACGCCAGCGAGCCGTACTACGGTCACGCGGGTGCGATCCGCTGTATGGTGGAGGGCGGCGGACACGCTGCCTTCGTGCGGCACACGGCGCCGGCTGAAGTCACCGGCGGACGACGACGCGACTGGTGGGCGAGGGACCTGCTAGCTGACGACCTGCAGCTGCTGTGTCCGGACGGTGAGTGACGTGCGGAGCGGACTAGCGGTGCAAGAGAGATGGTGACATGGGGCGGGGCCAGCGGTATGAGAGAGATACATAAACGGAGGGGGTGTTTCAGAGACAGGGTCGGATGTCATTCCATATATTGTTTGGGGGAGTGACGTGCGGAGCGGAATGATGGGGTGGGGCGGTGTGGTGTGAGAGAGATAGAGATAGGGTCAAAGCGTTTCTAGAGACAGGGATGGTGGTCATTCTTTTGGACTTATACAGTGACCACCGATTGTTTGGGTACTTACAGCTGTTGTAATGTTAAAATTGGGGCGGGAGTAGTGGTGTGAGTGAGATATAGCATGAATGAGGTACGAAGTCGGTGATATATTTTTATATAATTGATCAAGTACTTATTTAGCTGCATGACAGTCTATGACTTTGACATTTCATTGTATAAATACTGGATAATAATCATTCGATTTTATACAAACTTCTTTCTATTTGATTAATATAATTCTTCATTTTTGCATATAGCCAATAAATTAGAGAAAAGCATAAATTTTGTATTTAATGTTTCCAGGTACCCGCGCAAAAATACACGAGTATGCCAACTGCAATCTAGGCAAAGTACCCGGCTCCGTGCTGATGGGACGAGCAAATCATACAGAATTAGATACTTTCTCGAACCTTCTGCTGTACGCACAGCAGTTATATGGTGCGACTGTTAGCGATGACTTTAGGTAAGTTTTAAATAATACTTCACTACAGATTTGTTCTCATTTACTTTGTGATTTAAGTTCTATAGTTAGTAGAAAATCAAAGATTAATCTCATGTTAGCATTATGAATTCATTTCTATCTGTTACCCTTTCACGCCTACACCACAAATTCGATTGAACTGTGGTACTGAAACAAGCTAGTACTAGACAACAATATAATAAAGAAATGCTCGATTCCAGCTTCAGCATGTTCCACTCGCAGCCACCGTACGACGATCTCATCTTCAGCTCAGCAGCAGTCCGCCTCAAGCCGCTAGCTCACTCGCAGCGCTCCGCAGAACTAATAGCCGGTGCGTCTCTGCTGCGCGCCGCCAGACTCGTGTCCTGCTCCGCGCCGCCCGTCGCCGCCGCGCTGGCGTCCGACCCCGACTTCCTCTCGCACGCGCACGCGACACTCCCCCATGTATATGTGCTCGTAGCTAGCGTGGTACTAGCTGTAGTACATAGCATGTAACTCTATACCTTTATTTTAACATCTTACTATAAATTTATACCTTAATTTTAACATCTAGTGAGATGTTAAAATTAAAGCGCGTAATTTATAGCTTAATTTTAGCATCTCACTATATAGCGCGTCACTTTATAGCTTAATTTTAAAATCTCACTATAAAGCGCGTAACTTTATAGCTAAATTTTATCATCCCACTATAAAGCGCGTAACTTTATAGCTTAATTTTAACATTCACTAAATCGCGTAACTTTATAGCTTTATTTTAACATCCCACCATAAAGCGCGTTTTTCAGGTGAGTTCAACTCATACCTACATTATTCAAACTTCTTTCAACGCGTTTTCTTACTCAAAACCTACTCATCTTCAGATGAATTATTATGTCTGAGGTTCGCAATTATTATTTGAATGAAGTCGGGTTGTTTTATCATAGATAAGCAGCTTTAATGGCTTTACTATTATACTAAAACTACTATTTTGTCAAAAACTAGCAGCTATTGTTTTTAAGTGGTATTATTATTATTATTATTATCGGGTTTTATAAATAGTACAAGCAGTGCCACGCGGTTTTACGCATATTAAGTATCTGTCGCGCCATCATCCGTTAAACATGAGTCTTTAAATTAATTGCATTTATTACAATTTTTTTATTTCTTATTTAACTATTAGTATAGTATTATTTTTTCCAGATTTGCATATTATATGTGTGTGACATTAGTTGTCCAGTGCTATGTATTTCATAGGTTTAATTTGATTTCTTTTACGGTAACTGTTTATTTTTATGTTTTTCATGACAATGAGTTTGAGTTCTTTCCAATGTAACTAGGGTAGATAGAACAGGCATTCTTTGACATATTTAATATACAAAAAAGCTATATTTTGTGATGTACTATAAGGTCCGAATTCCATATAAAAGTTGTTCTTAAAAAGTAAAGTTTTACCCAATGAGTATTCAAAATTTATTTTTAATGAAAGTTTATTTGCGTCCCATGCGCACATTTATTTACCTCATTAAAAATGTTAAATAGAATCTCCTTTACTATTACTTCTATAGTATTAAGAAATATGTTGATATTCCTGATCTGTTTCATATGAATAATTTGCAGATATTTTTTTGTAATGTAGATATTAGGTAGTAGATATTAAGAATCTTAATCCATCCGTATAGTGCCTGATTTTAGCATGTTACATAAAATTATGTAAACACGCTTTTACTTAGTCCGTCCATTTTATTTTTTAAATGTTGTGTGTATTTCTAAATAAATTAAAATAAAATTTGTAATAAAAGTATTTTATTTATCAATGGTACCTCATACATATAATAATTAACAATATCATATTAAAACATGTTTTATACAAATATATTTTTGTAACACTGAAAACCTTCAGGTAAGCGATCAAATGTTTTAAAAAATTTTCGTAGATCAGTTCGCCTGCAAATAATTTTAACAGCTGGTTGTATCATTCGTCCCGAACTGTTTATTATGGAAGCATGTTCCCGCCATTTCCCAAAAATGCAGTTTGTTCTGGATAGTTCTACGTTTATAAGGGGTACTAGTATATTACATTTAGGAGTATTTCTTGCACACAATGACAATGCCAAAAATGATAAATAACGAAAATGGTTTATACAATACATAAACGCAAAATCTGCAGATTTATTTCTCAACAACACATCTTTCATTGCATTTCCTAATTTAACTGTTACTTTCTTCTTATAAACCGGCAAGTATTTAAACAATTCCTTTTCGTCGCAAAGTATCGATAAGATTGTACAGAATTTATTAGCAGATAGACAGAAGGTAATAAAAATTATACGCCATATTTTTTCTTCGTTATTAAATGCAAAATTAAAGAGATGACTATTAACAGTGACTCCAGATTGACCGATGCGATTTTCGAGAAACTTCTTCGTATTCTCTATCGCTGAGGAAAAAGTAATTTTATGACATATCTGTCCAGTGTAAATATTACTTGCTCTTTCGACATTCAACGTTTGTGTATCATAGGTGTATCCTAAAAAAGTAATCTCGTTACATTGTTTTATGTTAGGATACTCAAAGTTTACAACAGTTTTATTATAATTTACGTTTTTATACTTCGATAAGGATTTCAAAAAGGCACAAGCATCTTCCACTTTGTCTGTTATGTAGAGATAATCGTCGACAATTCGAACAAAAAGTTTAATGTGGTCTTCCGATTTCCTCAAATGTTCTTTAAAAATTATTTGATCCATGGATGAATAATACAATTCGGACAAAGCAGGTGAATACTTATATCCTTGAACTAGCCCAGCTTTCCATTCGTATATTGTTGAACCAGCTCTTACGAGAAGGGGTTTATTAAGTTCATCGATTATCTCCTTATATAGTATTGCAAATTTATTTTTTATATAGAAGGGGTTATCTGATTTTTGAAATAGATTAAATTTATAAGAAAGTACTTTCATCAGTATCGTTCTATTAATCGATCCAAAGGCGTTACTTAAATCAGTTTTGACGAAATATAACTTTGGCTTATTATGTCCAATCCAAGACGAATGCAACGCTGCGAATTGCGAATCAAGTCTCTCAATTTGTTTGCCATTGATTGTTTTAAGAAACGCTAGCTTTTCTTTGACTTTGTATTTTTCAGAAGATGTAAGTGAACCATTTTTGTAGCGCACGATTGGCCGAAAATCGTTATTAGGCTTTAGCACCAAATCAAGTTTTGGTATGCCCTTACAAATATTTCTTATATAGACTCGTTGCTCGATTATAAAAGACCTTTTTGCGATTTTTCCTAAACAATAAGGCTCATGCCTCGCCAATACGTTATTAATTTGCATAAGTTTTATCTCCTTGTCGAAAAATCTCTGCCATTCGTCCGTCCAAAAGTAGTGTAATTTGTTCTCATCAGCATCAATTTTACATGTTGTGATGTAAAAATTTAAGCAAAGAATAGCTGATACAATATTTTGAAATACCCACAGTAATATTTTTTCTAGTATTATCTTAGATTCAGATCGATCAACTTCTTTCCAAATCAAATTTTTAAAATCCCAAGCAGAAAGAAATTTTTCAAAAATTAAATGTTGCTTCCTCATGCTATAAATTATCCTTTTTATACATAATTTAAATATTTTTATATTGTGATTATTTACAATAGCCTTTGGCATAATATTTTTCAAGAGATAAAAAGTTAAGGCGTTGCATATATCACTTTTTAGGACTGATATCAAACCGTCATTTTCTGTTCGAAAATTAAAAACGTTCTTGAAGTCTTTTCCACAATGTAGTTTTATATTAGTTCTCAATTCAAACATTGCTTCTTTAATAGGAGGTGATAATTTACTTACCAAGGTATCGTTTTCAAACACACTGTATAAGAATTGATCGACGTTATCTGATTTTAATAATTTAATATGAAACATATTATTGAATGATCGAACATTTTGTTTATTTACAAATAAATTGGAAAAGCAGATAGAATTGCCAAGAGAGTTCATAGCAAATGGTTTCTGTAATATTTTTACAAAAACATGTACTGAATAAAGTCCTAGCTCATTGCAAAAATAAAGTAGTGAAACCCAAGGGGCAAGCCCCAAAAATATTCAAATTTTGCGGCGACCTACGACTTGTTAAAACATGTTGAAAAGATGTACGTTCCATTTTAAGTTGATCAAGATACCTACTTAAAATGCGTATCTTTATTTAATGATAAGACAAATCAATTGTAAAATAAAAATATCATAAATACTCTTAAATTGATTGGTAAGTGATAATAGTATTATTTTATATCTTAATTGCTGGTCGTCAAAGAGTAATTATTGTTGTGAGAGAGAGTTAAATATTGTTGTTCGTCGCCACTCGCCTGCCTTAAATCTTAAAGACTTAAACTATGTCTTCAACTGTCAACTTGACAGGTCAATAAAATGTAAACAAATAACACTTGATTAAACTCAGTTTTGTTTTTATAAAATAGGTTTCTTATCTACTTATCATACTTAAGTTATTTAAGATACTACTAGCCCACTGATAAAATTAAATTTTATCAATTGTATACAATTTATACATATAAGTTAATAGTGATATTATGATGTTTGTAATAAAGTTTATACAGTGTTGTTGAGAGTGATCAGTAAAATTATTTTTATTCATATGGATAATAAAATGGCAAAAATCCGGTTTGAGAATTTAAAACGAATATTTAAAAGTAGTTTGACTTCTATTTTGCCTGAAAATTTGATTAGAAAATCTTTAAATTACAATTCTGCTTCTGAACAACTAAACATTTTGAAACATAGTTATGCTTTAACAAATAAAAATGTGTATGTTATCGGAACTGGTAAAGCTGTTAAGAATATGGCCCTGGAAGTGGAAAGAATGCTCAAATCTAAAATAAAAAGTGGTGTTTTAAGTGTTCCTGTGGGCAGCTTGTCAAATAGTATTAATGATACACAACTGATATGTTTGGAGGGTGCAAAAAATAATCTACCCGATAAAGATGCTCAAAATACTAGCCTAAGAATCAAATCATTAATTTCAAATCTTACAGAAAATGATTTCCTTCTAGTTTTAATCTCAGGAGGAGGATCTGCACTTCTTCCATTACCGAAGGAACCTATTACATTAGAAGAGAAAACAATACTTATTAAGAAGCTTGCTAATGCTGGAGCAGATATTAAAGAAATAAATACTGTTCGTAAAAGAATATCTGATTTAAAGGGGGGTCAATTAGCAGTGCAAGCTCAACCAGCTAAAGTTGTCTCCTTGATTCTTTCAGACATAGTTAATGATCCATTAGATTTGATTGCAAGTGGGCCTACGGTTGAAAATAAAGACGATGAAACTGCTGCCCTTGACATCATAAACAAATATAATTTATCAAACAATCTTCCTTCTTCAATTCTTCAAGTTCTAGAAAAGAATGATGTCTGTACACCATTTCCAAATAACAATGTACACAACATAATTATAGGTTCTAACAAATTGTGTATTGAATCTGCAAAAATTGAAGCTAACAATGCTGGGTACATCCCTATAGCTTTATCACACACAATAACGGGAAATGTCAGTTTTGTGGCCAAAGAATATATGAAATTAACTAAACTATTCTGTGACTATTTATCAAAGAGAATAGATAACAATACTCTACAGCAAAACCTTAAATCTATAGACTTACCTTTAAATTATAATATCAATGAGTTGTATATAGAAACCAATAGAGAGTTGTGTCTTATTCTAGGAGGTGAAACAACTGTAGAAGTTAAAGGTTCAGGTATAGGCGGTAGAAATCAGCAATTAGCTTTGGAATACTCATTACTATTACATGAACATAAGAACTTGTTTATTGGCTGTGACATCCAATTTTTAAGTGCCGGCACTGATGGCATAGATGGCCCTACAGATGCTGCAGGAGCTCTGGGATATTGTAACTTAGTCACAGATTGTACAAATGATAATATTCATGTAGACAGATATTTAAATGACAATGACTCATATAACTTTTACAAAACTTTTAAAAATGGTGAATTACATGTCATAACTGGACATACAAATACAAATGTTATGGATATACATTTAATCTTAATTACAAAATTATAATATGATTTTAATATTAACACTTTATACAGATGGTTTTAAAAATAAATTGAGTCTATTATTTTTGTCTTTGTTTTCTTTTATTTTTGCCGCAGCTGATACAGCTTTTTGACAGAGACCTGCAAATTTATCTTTTTTCTTTTTGTTATTTTTTATTTGGACAGGTTCTTTAGTAACTGTCAATTTGTTGTTGTCATTTCTCATTGAGAAAACTTCTGAAGCTTTGCTGTAAACATTCAATGTTAAATTCTTTGTTACTTCTTCCTTCCTTTTGCTTTTGGCATTATGTTTCATATCCATCACTTTGTCCTTGGGTAATGTTTTCATAGTAAGGACATTGTCTAATTTTACTTGATTTTGCAACTTCTCATTTTTAACTGCTTTTTTATTTTGAAACTTAGGACAAGTAATTTTGTTGACATGATCACAAAATGAGCATGTAATTTCCTGAAAAAAATTAACACATTGCTGTAGTGAAAACTGATAAGCTAAAAAGTAATATATAATTATTTGTTTTTATACATACCAGTTGATTACTTTTCTTTTCTGTATTCTTCACATTTGGATCAATCTGTGCTTTCAATCGCTGCCTTTGTTTTTTACTTAATTTAATAGATTTAGTCTAGAATTAAAAAAAAATTAAGTTGTACTTCAATATATTCAAATCATTTTATTTCATAAAGTACAAATAATATTTAATAAAAATGCAATACGATTAACAATAACATACCTTGCACTTGTCACTTTTTCTAAATTCTAAACAGCAATGTGAACACCTTTTTCCATCTAAAATATTGTTAGTGCTTAGTATTGGACATCGCATTCTGTAAAAATAAACTCATTAGTAGTTATAAAGATACAAAATAAATGAATGTCTTATTAAATTGTTCTTACAAATAATGACTTTTAAGAATATCGTAAGATTTATTTTCTTTAAGTCGACTAAACAACGAAGCTGCTTTAAATAAATGGTTAACTTTTTCTTCACTCATTGTAAATTGTTACTTAAAATTTTACTTCTTTCTTAACTTATTTCTAATTTCTGTACATATGAGGTTATGTTATGACTTTTAGTTTTCATAATATAATAAATATGAAAACTAAAAGTCATTTATGATTAGTTTGATGTACGCCATGCTGACATCAGCATGACGTACTGACAGCGACCCAAACAAGTACAGCAGTAAATGAAAACCTGGTAAATAGCTTTTTTATTTATTCCTAAAATTCAACTAAAATATGCACAATTTTATGTTTTTGGTTGATATGGGTATTATTTAAAAAAACAATTTTCTTTACTACCCCGTTTGATACATTTTCCAGATTGTGTCAGTATCAACTGTCGAGTGTCGACTCGACTGTCAAAGTCAATTGTCAACTGTCATTATAATTTACGCGCGCTTTAGGTACCGGCAACAAACAAGCGTTAAGACTTAAGTAAAAATAGAAGCCATCTCGTAATAATAACAGAAAACACTTATAACGTTTACGTTTACTTAAAGTTGTTCCATAATTCCTTACTTTAATCATAAAACCATATAAAACATGGATGTCGCCGATACATATGCTACTCAAAATCAAGTTAAAGATGAGGTTGGAGTTCGTTGTCAGAAACTTTTCCAAGACTTTTTAGAAGAGTAAGTTGCAACAAATAACCTTATCATGAACTTAAACTTTTATTTTAAAACATTGGATATAATATAACTAAAAAAAATGATTTTTTATAGTTTCAAAGAAGACAATGAATTGAAGTATGAGAAACAAGCAAAGGAATTACTGAAACCTGAATTAAGTACTTTAGAGGTAAGCTTTGATGATGTTGAGAAGTACAATCAGAACCTGGCCACAACAATCATTGAAGAGTATTACAGAATATACCCGTTCTTAAATCAAGCTATATTGAATTATGTGTTAAGTTTAGCCGAAAGTGGTATGAAAAAGGAGTTGCAAGGCAAAGAGTGTTATATATCATTTGTTGATGTACCCACAAGGCACAAAGTTAGAGAGTTGACCACAGCAAAGATTGGCACACTTATAAGAATATCGGGACAAATAGTCAGAACTCACCCAGTACATCCTGAATTAGTTTTGGGTACTTTTGTCTGCTTGGATTGCCAGACTGTTATCAAAAATGTGGAACAACAATTTAAGGTAATATAATTCACAATTATTTTCTTTTAAAAGTTACTCAATAAAGTATTTCAATATAAAAAAATATATTTTATACCTTGTAATTAGCAATCCGTCCCAGCTTATATTATTAACTTAACATAGAAACTTTATTGATGCACTTTCTACAAAAAAATGGTGCATTGAAATATTTTGCATATAATTAATCCAAAGATTTAATCACTATTCTGTAATTGTGATTTATGGATTTTCATTATTTTTTGTGTATACTACATTTATTATCTGTGTTTAATTGCTACACATATACCTTTACTATTTTCAGTACACAATACCGACAATATGTCGAAACCCAGTGTGTGCGAATCGACGCAGATTCATGTTGGATGCTGACAAGTCAGTGTTCGTTGACTTCCAAAAGATCAGAGTACAAGAAACACAAGCAGAGTTGCCACGGGGATGCATCCCACGGTCACTAGAAGTTATACTTAGAGCGGAGGCTGTAGAATCTGTTCAGGTAAATTAAAACTATTTTAGGTGTCTAGAAAAAATAGTTCCCCCATGAAATTATCCCCCAGGGAATAAAGAAAGCTTCTTGAGTAAATCAACTGGCTAGCTAATGTCCAGAAGTTGTATGTATGGTTATTCTTGAATAAATATTATAAGTTCATTTTAGAACTTGGTGCATTAGTAGAGTTTTTTAAGTTTAGAAGCAAGAGTAAAATTTTTACATTGCGTAATTTCATGAAGATTCATTACTATTTTATAATGAAATCACCAAAATTCCTATCACCACAATAATAATATTAATATTGCCCTGATTATGTAAAACTAATCTTTAGATATCTTAGAAATATTGTCATATATTTAAAAAAAAATTTAAACATGATATTACGTTATACTCTTAGGCTGGAGATCGGTATGATTTCACGGGAACTCTCATAGTGGTACCTGATGTTGGTTCTTTATCTATGCCCGGAGCTAAAGCTGAGTTAACTACAAGAACGAAATTGGCTAATGAGGGACAGATGGAGGGAATTAAAGGCTTGAAAGCTTTGGGAGTAAGAGAATTACATTACAAGTAAGTATCCTATCCTATAGTTTCACCTGTATACATATTACAAGGAACATAAACCTAATTTATAGATGTAGATTTCATATTGTTCTTAAAGTAAAATGTGAAATAACCATCCATAACCATAGTAATAAAAATTTAGCTAATCAACTCCTTGATAAAACAAAGTAAAATTTTGGCATTTTAATTTTCTATGCATGTTTGTATAAGATTTTGTAAACTTATGTAGCCTTTTCATATTCTGTCTTTGTGTGTTTAACATTGAGTTATAGGACAAGGAAGTGCATCCTAATTGAAATGGTTAATCCATATTCATTACATGTCCAGCATTATAATTTTATCTACAGTAATTACAAATAAATTACCTTGAAACTTTTCAGAACTGCATTCTTAGCATGCAGCGTACAAGCTACCTCTAGACGTTTTGGAACAGCTGACTTGGCCACAGATGATCTCACTACTGAAGACATGCGCAAACAAATGACTGATAAGGAGTGGGACAAGGTACTTTTATATAAAAAATACATCTTATATAATAGAAAAAAATCTGACCCATAGCTATAGAAAACAGGGTGCTCATATGGGTGACTAAATAAATAAACTAAAACATAAATATTTTTTTACCTACTCTTTTTAACTTAAAAAATCATATACGTTTTTCTAACTTCACACTTTGCGCGGGTAATTTGTAAGGAATAGAAATAAATTTAATTTTAAAACAATAATGTATGTATACATGTATTTATTGTTTTTAATCAAAATACTGAAAAACACTATATTATCTGTTTTTTTTAGGTTTATGAAATGTCAAGAGATCGCAATCTATACAACAATCTCATAACAAGTTTATTCCCAAGTATTCATGGCAACAACGAAGTGAAAAGAGGTGTATTGCTCATGTTATTTGGAGGTGTCGCTAAGACTACTGTAGAAGGTAAGCAATATCAAGGCCTTTAATTTTCATGTGTAAGTAATTTTATGTTGATGAAATAATTACCAATTTTATAATTTACTTTCGTTATTGGGTGTTTAAGTACCAACTTTTATATTGCTACACAGTCAGACAGACTGACTGTAGTTGGAAAAAGATGTCATGTTTTGTTTAACACTCAAAATTGATTATAACCATGTTTAACAAAACTTGTCCTGTCCAAGGAATAATGAAAATCTTTTTAATAGATAATATAAACATATAAAGCTTGTCGCAAACATTCATTTGGCCATTTATTTTTTATGTAAAAAAAAATCTATAATTTGCAACTGTGACCATTATATTACGATTTTATGTATGAATATACATATAAATTAACCATCTTAACACCAGGTACCACACTCCGCGGTGATATCAACGTGTGTATAGTGGGCGACCCAAGTACAGCAAAGTCTCAGCTCCTGAAGCAAGTGAGCGAGATCTCTCCCAGAGCTGTTTATACTAGTGGGAAAGCTTCCTCCGCCGCTGGTCTTACCGCTGCTGTTGTTAAGGTTAATAATTTAAGTACAATTATTATTTAAAAACATATTTACTAGCTGGCCTATTTTTACAAATTTTTTCTAATCATTACTAAAAAAGAATATTCCAAAAAAAGAATTATGGAAAATGGTTTCGCTGTTTTATTTATACGATATAATTAGTTTAAAATAATTTTTAATTTTTGTAAACATTCTGTTTAATTGCCAAATCCGGCTCGAAGGACCTAAATATGTAAGTTTAAATATTATTATTTTAATAACTTTAAACAACTTTGTCTTGCAATTCTAACTGTTTTGGGGTGAACTTCAATAAGACCTCTTTCTTAACATTTTAGTGCCATAAACATTCGTTTTTAAGTATAAATTAAACATACTTAAACATACATAATGATGACAGGATGAAGAATCGTTCGACTTCGTAATAGAAGCCGGTGCACTAATGTTAGCCGATAATGGAGTGTGCTGTATCGACGAGTTCGACAAGATGGATCCCGGAGACCAGGTCGCTATCCATGAGGCTATGGAGCAGCAGACCATTTCATTGGCTAAGGTAATGTTTATAATTATTCATCATTAATCATGATGGAGTTAATTAAATCCATATAAATATGTTTGGTGCATAGTATTGGAGTTACTTTGGAAAAACTAGAGTACTGTACTGTAATATGACATATGAGATACCATGCAAAAACACATTGTAGAAGGATAAGCTTTTACACGCAACATTCAAGAAAAAAGAGCATTTACCCTTTATATGCTGACAATACTCGCACTTTAATACGAATGCATAAAGACAGTGTTATTCACGAAAAAAGTCATATCTGTATGGTACAATTATTTACACATTGAATGAACGAATAAAGCAGTATTACTAAATAGTATTTTTAAATTTCCAGGCTGGAGTAAGAGCAACTCTCAACGCCCGTACGTCAATACTAGCAGCTGCAAACCCCATAGGTGGAAGATACGACAGAGCGAAATCCCTTCAACAAAATGTAGCTCTAAGCGCTCCAATCATGTCCAGATTCGACTTGTTCTTCATACTAATAGATGAATCCAGCGAGATGGTAGACTATGCGATTGCAAGGAAAATTGTTGATCTGCATTGCAATAAGGAAGAGACTTATGACTGTGTTTACTCGAGGGAAGATTTACTTCGCTATATTGCTTTTGCAAGGAGCTTCAAACCTATAATTACTGAGGTTAGTATATGTATTATATTTGGATTTTACAGAAGAGATAGATAATTTCCAAAGAAATGCCAGATGTGATTAAAAGATTAACTAGAAAAGACTATAAGCACATAAGTTACGGTTGAACTGTATTTAAAAGTAAGCGTTTGAATATAAAAATAAATTTACTACTGTTACGACTTGTTATGTTTACCGTACTTCATTTTTTTGAATTATGAGCCTTACTTTGCATCAATAATATTTGTACAAAATTTTCTCGAATTTTTATGCTGACTGTACTTCGCTGTTTTTGAGTTATGCGCTTTACAAACGTTGCACGACTTGTTATGCTGACCGTACTTCACAATTCATTAAGTAACGTGCCGTAATGTTCCCCCCAAGTTGTTATACTAACCGTAATTCACTATTCATCAAATAACGCGCCTTAATATTGCCCCCAACTTGTTATGCTGACCGTACTTCACTATTCATCAAGTAACGCGCCCTAATGTTGCCCCCAAGTTTTATGTTGACTGTACACGTTAGCCGCAGGAGACCTTCACTATTCATTAAGTAACGCGCCGTAATGTTATGTTGACGCCCCTAATGTTGTTATGTTGACGGTACCCGTCGCCGCAGGAGGCCGGCAAGGTGCTGGTGCAGTACTACACGGCGCTGCGCGCGCGCGACGCGGGCGCGGCGGGCGGCGCGTGGCGCATCACGGTGCGCCAGCTCGAGTCCATGCTGCGCCTGGCCGAGGCGCTCGCCAAGATGCACTGCAGCGGGCACGTGCGCGAGCAGCACGTGCATGAGGCTTATAGGTATAGTAATCGTCAATTTCCTTTAGCGGTGAACGAAACCTGCGCAGAAGTCAAAAATAAGGTATCGAGGTAGAGGCGCGGCGCGCGGGCCGCGTGATCGTCATGTGCGCGAGCGTTGATTGGTTGTCCCAGTCGTGTTGTCTTTGAGCACCCACGAGCGCGATTCTACCGATGCGCAGCTATTCTCGTCAATCGCTAAACTTTTTTGATGATTATTATACCAATTATCCCTATTTTTTTTAATCGATGGGAAATTCCGTCATGGATACCGCGTGCTTGAGGGAGAAGGAGGCGGTTATGTAGGACTCGTCAGAAGAGCGATTCAGGGGACGGGCTCGCACACGCACGCACGAAACATTAGTCCACGAAGGTTACACTTAACCCTACTAATATTATAAATGTGAAAGTTTGTGAGAATGTAGGTATCTCTTTCATGTCTAAAGCTCCGTACTCACATACAGTTTTACTCGATCGAGCTAAACTGTCGAGTAAAACCCATGGCATGCGCTTTCGTCCACACATTGAGCATTGATCTATCGAGTGATGCGCGTTGTTCAGTATTCACCGAACCGTTCGAGCCAAAGGATGTCTTTGCAACAAAGGAGACGGTGGCTGTATATAGCAAGTCTCACAGTGCTTTATAAGAAAATCAAAGAAAATGAAAAGAAAAAACGCAAAAGGAGGTACTGGGTTAAACATTGGTTAGATCGCCAACGTTTATCGTGGTTGAAACACGTGTTTCAATGACGATAAACAATAGCGGACTGACGTTCGACACGCGCCACTCGCGGTCATGTACACACGCTCGAGTCAAGCTCGACGGCTCGCTTCGAGTAGGTGCGAAGGAAATTACTTTAATTTAATTCCATCGAGCCGGCTCGCTGCGAGCCTTCGAACTGTGAGTTTTGCGGTCCACACGTTGATTTTTACTCGACTTCGAGTAAAACTATCGAGTAATACCGTATGTGAGTACGGAGCTTTAACTTAACATCTTACTCATATTTTTAACTCATATTTTTATCTTAACTTTTTAATAAACTTCAAACGTCCACGCAGACGGAGTCGCTAGCAACAGCTTCTATGTTATAACAATAATACTAGCCGTGCCCCCCGCGCAGGAAGGATATTTACGTGCATAAATTATAAACAAATATTTACATTATTACTACAAACTTCAGCACAATTTTTTAAGTATCAAACCATATTTAATAAACCTCCTGTAACTTTCACATACTATAACAGATCTACTTACATGATAATCTCGTATAAATTTCAGGTTACTGAACAAATCAATAATTCGCGTAGAGCAGCCGGACATACATTTAGAGGAAGAAGATCCACAATATGAGCCTAGTATGGATGTAGATCAAGACACGCCTAATGGCACTGGTATGTTATTTTCTATTTATAATACCGAGCTTTTTGCTTGATAAAAATTGAAGTTATGGATGATTTTTCGACATGATTAATTGTTTAATTGTCT
This sequence comes from Eurema hecabe, assembly GCA_026213755.1. NCBI lineage: Eukaryota > Metazoa > Arthropoda > Insecta > Lepidoptera > Pieridae > Terias > Terias hecabe. The sequence continues at coordinate 3,963,891 of JADANM010006230.1, read as the reverse complement.
ATTTTCCACTAGTTACTGTAACATGAATTTTGTTTGCTACTCTTCATAAATTACTAGTTCTACATATTTTGTTTTTGAATTCATCTACTGGCTATTAGATTAAAAAGCAAAAAACATTAAAATTGTAACTTTACTTTAACTTTAACATAAACCAATTAAAAAACTGCAACTTTATTCCAGCAAGCGGCCAAACTACAAGCGAATCAGGGTCGAAGAAGAAGCTAACTCTATCATTTGAAGAGTACAAGTCACTCAGTAATATGCTGGTCGTGTTTATGAGGAAAGAGGAAGCCGAAGCTGAGACTAGGGGTAAATATTTGTTCTAATCAAAAATGACCTTTATTAGATAATATGGCATTATGATAAAAATATATTTTTCGGTAGAAAGAAACAGGTTATTTACAATATTTATTGCGACACCTATAGCCTACACGTAAACTGTTTAAATTTTGAATAAATCTGAATATGCTTTCCTAACATAAGCTCAAATTTTTTTTTTAATATTCTAATTCTTAGGCATATTGCGCGTGTATTTTAATCATTCAAATTTTAACTATTGTTATTATATTATATAACCTTTTAACTAATAACCAGTCATTTCTTTGTAATTTCAGGCGAAGAAAGTGCAGGTATGCACAAAAGTGCAGTAGTAAGTTGGTACCTAGAGCAGTTGGTCGGCCAGGGACAGATTGAGACTGAAGATGATTTGTTAGAGAGGAAAACTCTTGTTGAAAAAGTCATAGACAGGCTCATGTACCATGTAAGTACATATTTCTATATACTGAAATATTCCTAAGAAATTAATTTAATTTGTAACTAGTCTCAAATGGGTTGCCTACACGGCTTTAGTACTGGATAACATTTCATTACTAAAAGCAAGTGGAAAATGTAATTTATACAGCACCCTGTAGCATACAGGCATATTGCATATTCTTCATATTTAATCATTAAAAATTTGAATTTCTATTATCCAATATTTTTATTTATTTACTAGTGGACCCATGCCCATTTCGTTGGGCATAATGTTAACAGTCCTTTTTTTATATAGCCTATAACACTCAGCTATAATCAGGCTTTCTATTGGTGAAAGAATTTTTAATTCCAAGATTGACAAACACAAACTGTAGTAGAATAATAATAAAACTACTTATCACAAATCTTTTTCCAATCTTTAAGCGTACATGTTTACCCTTGAAATGTTTCAGGATCAAGTGATAATTCCCCTTTCAACAACTGGGTTGAAATCTACACAGAAATCGGATCAAGAAGTTGAGGATGACCCGTTACTTGTGGTACATCCCAACTATGTAGTAGACGCATGACATTCTCGTGTTTAATAAATCATTATTTTTACTGCATTGTTTTATTTTTAACACCGTCATTTTCACATTTCTCTGTGACTGAATTAAATCAAGATGTTTGATATTAACTTTTATCAATCACCATAATTTATGTCTTAAATTGGGAATGAGAAATAAAACAATATACACAGGTATTTATCTTTTATAGAAGGAAACAACTTATCAATGTACTAAATAACAGTAAAACTTAACAATTTCTTAATAATATTTTTGCTTATTAGCATCTCTCGAACACTTTATATAAATCATTTAAATTAGCAATTTGTAAAATGGCGCCATTGTTGGTAAAACTCGTTGGCGGGAGAAAGAATCTTCTTATGGCGGGAAAAATTATATGTTCCTGTTTCCAATATTCAGATTTTGTTGCTTCGTTTGACGTATCTGGATTTGGTTGTGAATAAAATATGGCTGTTTGTCTGCTGAAAGTATTGAAACACTCTTTTTCCACATCCCAGTTAACTTCTGTGACCAAACGCACGAGGTATACTGGTAAGGCGCCCATAAATGGGGTATGGCCATCTGTAAAAAAAATTATTTAAACAAACCTGTCTGTCGGAATGTCAATATTGTTAATAAACTGCTAATATATTAAAACTGTTTCTTTTTCAATAATTTGAATTATGGGTCGGAAAAAATATAGTTTTATATTGCGGCTACATTAATAAAGAATGTTAACCCAAGCCATGAGGCATAGCTAGTATTCACATTAACCAAAGAGTAAGGAGGTATGAATGATTAATATTAAACTTGCTCTACAGACCTAGTAGCAAAGGCAATGCTACCAATTCTCCATCACTATTCACTTCCAATGAGAAGTATTCTAATAGCATCGCTCTTTTACTGATGAGGAATTTTGTCATTTGCTTGGACATTTCTTGCTTGTCACCTACAATTGAAATTGGAAGATTTTATTTCGATTTATTTTTTAACTTCTTATTTTTTTAAAAATAAAAAAAAAATAGTAAAATTTAAGGGTATCTCTGTTTGTATTAAATCGATTTTGAATAATGTTATCAAAATATAGAACGAATATGTATATAGATAAATTATTTAAGTATTTACCGATATCATTCAACTCCGCATTATTTTGAGACTCTTGAGAGGTTAAAGCCAATAAAAATAATTCCTCTAACGGTAATGGGTTTGACAATTTGATAAAACCAAAATTTTGAAAGTCATACAGCAATGTTTCGTAGAACAATTCTTCACTGTAAACAACGAGAACTATTTTTAACAATTTTATCCAAGTAGACTTAAAGGAAACAAACTTATAAACACAAAATAAACATTGATATAAATTATTTTTTAAATAGCTATATACATATAACCCAGAATTCGTTAGAAGACGTTGCCAGTTTTTAATATTTTTTGTTATCATTAAAGCAGCAACTGCAATGCAAATTACCAGATATTTCCTCAAAAAAATGTAACCTTGAAATGACCCATAGATTAAAAAATAGCAAAAACAACATACTATTCCATATATATTCCGTATACATAATTATGAGTAGTTTAGATAGTAAATTTTATAAACTTACGCTAATCTCACAGTATTACACAAGTAAAGTTTAGTAGAATGTTGTATGAGTGACTTGTTACAATCAATACAAGCTATAAATATCAAATTCGCCAATATTTCCCTCAAATTACTATTGCAATTGTCTTCTACAGCCATCCGTAACTGTTTCACGCTAGTAAGTTTCGTTTCTATCCTTTCATACTTAAATTGTCTGGTTTTAAAGGACTCTTTTGGGTCAACATAGCTTAAGTTAGCTTGATCTATGTTCATACGATCGGCCCATTTATTTGATGAATCCCTGGTTTTACTTTCTGGCTCATTTACTATTGAATTATCCAATATATCATCTTCAATTGTCTCATTTATTATTATTTCCGGTAATTTGTTCACGTTTTTAGATTTCGTTTCAACATCATCGTTATTTATAATGCTATTTTCACAATCTTCTGTCCCATTTTTGCTATTTTTATCTATAATAATAACTTTTTCTTCAACAATATTCTCTTTTATATCAGTTTTATCATTGTTGGCTATAATTTTAGCAGCAGCATGGAAGAATTTATCGATTTTCTGAACATCAGAATTGACTCTAACTAAATCTTTAGCATACACTTTTGCGCCATCTGTTGTTTTCTTAACTATTTCTTCTACTGCAGTTGCACCTGGCAATCTTGCCTGAAAAAATTATATAAATTCATGATTTTTAGGTTGCTTAATAGAAATCACTTTTTAGAGATAAGGTTGCTTTAGACTTATTTTTTTTATATTTGAAATATCTGTCTTGATCTTGAAATGTCTCTCAAGTAAGTAAACTAATGTTAATGCTTTTATTCTCATTACAGTTTCTTTTATTTATAATAATTATTTAATTAAATTCGTATTATTAAAAAGAATTTGAATTACTTAAAAGTTGATTTGGAAAAAATCTTGAAATATTCAATTAATTGATTTCCCATAAAATTACTTTAAAAATCAAATTTTAAAAATATATGATATCCCTATTACCTGTGTATACATGACCCTCGACGAGTTACAACTGAGCAGTTTGTTTTCAATACAACATTTAATTTTCTCTATAATTTGCTCTTCATACAGAAACTGAACCTCATGTTTAGTTGGGTGCACATTTACATCTACGTTTTTTGGATCTATAAATAAAAAAATTGTGTAATTTTAAAAAAATATATATATAAATGAACTCTGTAATAATTATTTTACATAAAAAAGGCATATTATTTAATTGCTTATACTTGACTTTCTTCGATTTTCTTAAATGAAACCAGAGAACACGACTATATGTAATTTAATTTAATAGCTGGCAATTTTTTTAGTATATTTTCTTACCACTATAAACATGTGTAAAATAATAACTTACCTAATTCAATACTCAGGTATACAAAAGAATGTGAATTTTTTGGTAGATAAGTAGAATATACCGCATCAATTGATTTTCTTATTGCTGCAAGAAAATCAATAGTTTCTTTTTATTAAAAAAGTAAGCCTATCAGATTCATTTAAATTGTAATGTTAGCAATATTATCTTAATCAATCAATTTATAGCAATGGGACGGTTAACCTACCAGCAACACAAAATCAAAGTAGTAAAGAAAAAAAAAGGAAGAAACAAAAAAAAACAGTATTCTTCTTGATAGGCTAGTCAGATTTCAGGTTCACATACAAAATATGTATACATACACACAAAGAGACCCGTTGCAATATAATTACATTAATTTTACTTTAAAGTTGGCAACCCAGTCCAGAGCTGTCAAGCTCTGCCAGTGTTGATGGGCGGACCAGTTTCTACAATGTGGCTCTCCCTATCTTATAAAAAAAACTTACAAACACAATCAACCAGCCGGTGATTTATAAATAGCAGCATGCACCCCTTCTTATGAGAATAATTCACATTTGTAATATATCCATGTAATGACATTTTTAATGAAGCATCTTTGAGTTCTATCTCTAATAATTCACGTGCTATTGAGTTGCCATGTATCTGTAAATAGGAGAAAACTTTTTTAAAAAACTAATTGATAATTAGATTGTAGAAGTAATATTTTTTAATACCTATCACACTATTAAATCATTTTATTATAGCTATGTTCTACGAATTTACCTGCTTAGTCATTATTATGTTGGTAGATATAAAATAATTTCCAATCTGCATCTTTATTTTCTTACCTAAATTTTTTCCTCAATTTTCTTTAGGAACAGTCACACAGATGCATTTAAGGCACTCGAAATATAATTGGTAGGAAGTGATCATATCCTACTAATATTATAAATGTGAAAGTCTGTGAGAATGTATGTATGGATGTACATTTGATTTTTACACAAAAACTGGACTGAATTAGTGGAAATTTGGTTTAAAATGGTATAGGTGTAACATAGGATATTTTTATTCTGGTATTGCCCCGGAAACGGAAACAACGCAGGTAAAAACGCGGGGCACAGCTAGTATATAATATATGTACTTACAATCCGAACATTATCAATAACAGATGATTTAATTGGTGTCTTAATATCAGTGTTCTCTCCAAACTTTTTCAATGTAAATCCAACTTGACTATTATGTATCGCATATCCCCCGACCACTTCCATAATATGAGTATATTCTTCATTAGGACTTCGTAAAGCCCGCTTTCTAGCTAGCACATTGAAGAATAAATCTTCAACAGTTATTTGAGTACCATTGTTACCGGCACAAGCTTTTATAGGACCTTTTAGATTTCCGTTTTCATAGGATGCCCTGAAAAAAAATTTCCCTTCTATATTATCTGTGTAGATGAGCGTTTCTCAACCACTACGCCGCGGCACTTTTGTGTGCCGCCAAATTTTGGAAATATATAATAATGTATAGCAAACAGACCAATACGTGACTCTGGCGGCCGTATGCCTTGATTTTGTGTACGTCCAAATTTTTAAAATCATTAAATATAGTGAAATATTTTGAACTATAAGCTATATATTAATAATAATAATAATAATAATAATAAAAGCCTTTATTCGCTGACCATAACAG
>JADANM010006230.1:3929839-3943487 GCA_026213755.1 Eurema hecabe | reverse complement strand
ATTACATCTTTATTTATTCATCCATGGTGAACTCTCAAAAGTACCAATAAGTGCTTACGCTTGATTCGTGCAATGGCAGAAAATTAACAAATGTTTTTCTTTAATTTGATATTGATCGAAATGTGGTATTATGCTCTGTAATTGGAAAACGCTGCCTGTTGCGGATAGAGCGTCCTTCTCGGGAGAGAAGGAGGCGGTTATGTCGGACTCGCCTTTAAAGCTCCATACCGTCTAAAACCCACCGGTGGTGACCACATGTGATATCTACAACAGAATCAGTATAGTACATCTCTATAACACGTTAGATTGTTTCCGCATTGTAGGAGTATTCCCCTATTACGTACTATAAAACAACTATATTATTAATAAAATGTCTATGTAATCTGTGTTCATTAAAATTTGATTACCAAACTTTACTGGAATATCATTGTTATATGGGGTAGTTCTATACTATAATAGATACTAATCTAATGGAGGTTGATGAAGTTAAAAGATATATTTTTTTAAAGCCAAGTAATACATTTGCCATTTAGCATTTGCATTCCAATACTTTTTAAATTATTATTTGAATATTCATGCGACATTGAATGTCTATTTCAGGTCTATAAAACCAGTGAAATCAATAGTGAGGCCTCGCGGTCGACCGAGACAAACCAACACGCACGTACTCAATACTGGCATTTCAACTTCTAGTAATTGTGAAATTGTAAGTGAAGAACGATTTTTATATTATTCACATCTGCGCCCTGTGATTTTATCCGCATAGTTTCCGGGGCAAAACCGGGATAAAAAGTTCTTATGTATTAATCCAGGGTATCGCCTATATACATTCCAAATTTCAACTAAATCGGTCCAGCCGTTTTTTGCGTTTGAGGATAAGAAATTTGTTCCTATTGTTCCTATTGCTCTTAAGTGTTAGTTTAGTTAATGGTATTTTGAACTGTAATTATTAAAAATCCACTTTCTAAGTTATCTCTGTACCATATTTCGTCTAAACGAGTATCTTGGATTTAAGTCATATTCGTATGTACAATTAGAATCTTTATTAGTGCTAGGATAGGGCTTAGATTTCAAAAAGATAAATAAAGTATAATTGAATATAATTGAACTAACTTGCAAATATATGATATTTCTTAACACTCGCAGGACGGTGACCCTTTTCATATTTGAAAATTGTAATGGTTGAGTTGTTGCTTATATTTTTAATTGCAATTGTATCATTTTGTTTTTAAAAAAGCAACTATAAGACTTTCTTGCCAGTTCTTCTCTGTAGAAACTGTCTTCCGAACTGGTGGTAAATGTTTTGTAATACCATGACGATTCAAAAGTGTTACTATATTATTAATAGTTTATTGAATAAAGATTCGTTTGACTTTGACTTATATTTTTGTAGTGTAAAAAGTTTCTATCGAACGATGTGCAAGCTCGCAAGCACTACGAGACAGAACATCCCGGCACTGACTATCTTAAACGATACATGTGTGATATTTGTGGACATACTACTCGGGTAAGATTTTATTTATTTAATTTAAAAGTACATATTAATCATGTCAAATAATCTCTGTATGTTAAATGTTCTATATATAAATACTAAAAACTAAAAGGTTCTTTGAAATATTCTACAATGTAACATATATAATTACATTAGAATTAATTTAACTGTCTTTTGTTTTTTAAAGAAAATAAATTAAAATGTTTAGTTAGAGGTAACATTCTTAATCCTAGTTTTCCAATTACAACACTAAAGCGCATTATTCGGCATAATGTTGAATGTTTCAACTATAGCAAGGCTTTGCACAATCAAGCACTCAAAGTTCAAAGTTCACGGTCATTATTCCTTGGAAAACTAGGACTATTACAAAGATAGAAAAAATTAATGAAGACATTTATATAAAATATACATACAAAATAAATGAATGCATGTGTGTGTATGCCAGCAACACGCGAACCTGATGGTGCACATGCGCACGCACACGCTGGAGAAGCCGTACGCGTGCCCGCACTGCGAGCGCCGCTTCAGCATGCCCAGCAACCGCGACCGACATCTTGTGGTAAGGTTTATATTCGTTTATGCATCTATTATCGTCTGTCGTTTATTATCTGGCTTATACCAGAGGCAAACATGCAGGCAATACATTGAAGACATAAAAAAAAATAATTAGAAAAAAATAGTACTGGTATGTAAGCCAGTACCGTACAAAAATCTCATAACATATTATAGTCCGGTCAATTGAAGACAGACATTTGAAGTTACATAAATTCACAAAAGCCGAAAATTGTAGTGTGTCAAATATAATTATTAATAAAATTTCAAAGTTTCCCATCTTTCCCCTGTATGCAATAAAATATTCACTGCCAGATTATTGTAGGCTTTCATTTTTAAAACATAATATTATGATCTAAAAGTACTCTGAGTGACTGGGTGTCGACATTATTTTCGAATTTATAATAATTTATTTTTTTCTTAAAATTTAACAATAAATCATTTACTCATTCATTTTGTGTCACTAATTACGTGTAATGGAGGTATCCATTACACGTAACGAGCCGCATTTTAGTTAAAACTGTAGAATTAATCTTTGAATAATTTTATTAATTGGTTTTTTCCCATTACAGGTACATACAGGAGAGAAACGTTTTGAGTGCCATCACTGTAACCGTCGTTTTACACAGAGCTCAGCTGTCAAACTTCACATACAAACTGTTCATTTGAAGATTCCGTACGCTCCATGGGATAAAAAGAATAGGAAGAGAAAGAAAGACATGGAGACGGCTGTCTCTCTTCCGAAACCTGATCCACAAGGAGATTACATTAACGCTTATATGTTTAATTTGTAATTATTACAATTACTTCTTTGTATTAAGGTTTTAGTCCAATGAATAATAATAAAATATTGAATTACAGTCAAACGGGGTGAATAGGCACAGAATTGAACTTTGCACACATTTATCACTAACTATTTCTAAAAATATAATGTTGATTTTGGTATTAAAATTTGAGTCACGTTCTGAATATTCTTAATAATTTTACACTAAACCAAGACAAGCATCCAGTTTTAATGATTTCTTAAATTTATAGGTCGTCCCTATTCAAACAGAATATGGGGTCAATTGGGACGGTGATTGGCAGTATAGGGAAAAACCGTTAGGGCTGTCACAATTTTTGGCAATAGTTATCGAGTAGGTATCTACAAAACTCCTCAGCGCTTTTGTAGGTATGTGGCAGATTGCGCAGCGCGTATAGTATGCGTCATTCATGTTTAGTGCTGGACGAGAATAGCTGCGCATCGGTAGAATCGTGCTCGTTATTGACGTATTGGTGCGAGAAAGACAACACGACTGGGACAACCAATCAACGCTCGCGCACCCCACGCGCCCCGCGCGCCGCGTCGTTACCTCGATACCTTATTTTTGACTTCTGCCCAGGTTTGGTTCAGCGCTAAAGATTGGTGACGCGTACTATATAAATGAGTTGAAGGAACATTTAGTGTCACTTAAATGAAGTAAATGACTTGAATAGATAGTTTAAGGAAGGTAAACCAAACTAGTATTTTATGAAAATATACTTTATTAAAACAGCAAATGGTACCTAAAACCCCATCAAAAAGGTGTTAAAACTTAGCAGCAACGATCAATTTCGTCTTTGACATTGCGTCGGAAGCTATAAATTAAAAATGTTAAATTACCTACATCACAAATAGGTACAAGCTTGTTTAAATGACTTTAAAAATCAAGTGACAACCCTGTTCCTATAGACCCTTTACTGTCTCTAGACACACTGCATCGTCTCTATTTATTATATATGGCGTCCCCAGTCCCCCCCCCCAGTCATCCCTAATCACCCCCAACGTGTCCCTAAAAACCTCTTAATAACAAAAAGATACTTGCTCATAATATAATATAATTGGACTATTTAAAAAACCTTTCAATTATACTTACATTACGTTTAACAGGCTCCAGAATAAACACCAACCTCGTAGATAGTCGTTATGGTAGTAATTTAACCCAAAAACAATGACTTTTTTAAATTAAGACACGTCGATAACCGTTAGCTTAAACACGTATCTTCAGAATGCTTTTTGGAAGGTATATTTCAAACTTCACGTCCAATAAGAGTTACCAATTCAAAAAATAAGTAATCTATATTGAATTGTTTCCATTTTATTGCCTATGGTTAATCAATTATCACAGTTATTACCATGATAATTTAAAACCCATTTTTTTTTTCCCTATTCACCCCACGATCCCTATTCACCCCGTTTGACGGTACAAGTGAGTAATTTATTTGTAGATTCAAGTTGCAGAATTAGATTGACACATTTTGAAATTATATTTGACATCTTTAACATCATGCTTAATGTAAAATGTATATTAATATTAAATATAAGAATATCTGAGCTAAGTTGTGTATATACAGACAAGAAGACTGTTTTAATATTTCACAACTTTGTATCACAAAATAGACTTTACATCGATCTCCAAGTGTGTGTTAGAAACATTGGATGTAATTGTCCCATGTTTCTATTAAAACTAATTAATTATAGAATATTAGTCTAATTACTCATATATTTTCTTCTTCTTTTCTGTTCAATGCTAAATAATTATTACATAAGCAAGACTGATGTAATAAGTGTTGTAAATAAGTATTATGCAGAATAGTTTTTTAGAAATGTAATTATATTTTTAATCAAACAATGTCTAATTAAATGATCTGATTATTAAAATATAATATAAGTATTTTACATTCCAGTTGCACTATCTTGATTTACTAACAAATGGGCATTTTTAATTTATAAGTAGGTAATACATATTTTCGTTAATAATGAAAATGTATTAAATTCTGTCTATATATTATGTGTAAGTTAAATCTTTGGAATAATAAAATATATTTTGCGGGTATTTATTTAATTAACTTTCTACCTTTCTCCCAATGCCTAACTCCATGATTTTACACTTATTGAACCTGAATCAACATTTCGATTTTATTAAAAAAATATGGATTTATTAGATTTCAGTTTATTAACATACATTATTATTTATTATTGTTCTTCGACTTAGTTTTAGATAAAAGTTTTTAATTGTATTCAGAGAGATCTTAGCATCGCGCTAGACAACTCGTGTCGTTCTTAATAAATTATTGTAAATAAATTTGTTTATTTTTGGTACAAGCTGCGGTGGTAATTATAATTCCTTCACGACATGTTGACGAATGTTATTATTGTAAAGATTTTGTGTAGTCAATGGTACTCGTAGTGGATAGAAACGTAAAAAATGCACTATCTACGAGTTTTTTACTTTTACTACTATAATGTCGTCAATATGCTAAATGTTGTTTTTATTTTTATTATATAAGTACGTTTAAACTTTCTTTAACATCACGCTTATAATAGCAATAGGTACTTTCACACCAATACTACAATTTCACAACAGACTAAAGGTTTAAAGATAATTTGATAAAGTAAAACTTACTTCAAATTCATGCATTTATTTGTACATTTCACACTCCTACATGCTACTTGCATAAATTTGCAACAGAATGTTTAACAAGTATTATTGTCGTAGTTACACACACATAATTGACAATAGGTATTTAATTAAATTATATCAAAACAAAATATAATAATTACATGTCAAGAACTTACTCAATTTATAATTTAATTTTTATGTGCAAGGTGCGCGCGAAAATTTTCCTTGCACAGATATAATAATAAATAATTTTAAATAAACTTTGCACAGACAATTCAAAGTTTGAAGCAATTTGCTAAGAGTTAAACAGGCTATCCACGTTATACTCAGTGCTTTGTAACTTTCAAATTTGCATTTTTTATATAAAAATCACTTGAAGCCTTTTTTTAATTTAAAAGGCGTTTTAAAAAAATCCTTTATTTTATACAATTCCTGAGTATTATTAAAATTCATGTTACTTTCTTATGCAATATTGCTTATCTCCCCTTAGTATTATTTTATAAATATATTGCACACATATCAAATAAAAATAATATATCACAACCCAAAACGTTGAGCAAAAAATATATAAAATAAGTAAAGAGGAATGTTGACGTTTAGAGACTCGGTACTGTGCGTATATAAACTAAAGCTATATACTCACAATGCATTATTGTAAACTTTTTCAAATAATAAATAAATCCATAGGAATGTTTGGCTGAATCTGCTTTGTTTAACTTAGGCAGTAAACGTACAATCTATTTAAATGCCTATTAAAACTCTGTTAAATATATTCAAAACAGCAGAAATATCCTTTTTTTCGTAATCTACACAGTTCCACCAATACAAAGGTTTTGGACAACAATAATTGTAACAGTGTATAATAATAAGTGGCAGCTTACAAGCCCTTGTTGTAGAAGACGTGCGTTACTTTTGGGTAATTCTTCTTCATGAAATCCTGAAAAAAATACAGGGTTTTATAGTACATATTTACATAAAAAATAAGTTTTTTTTAATGATATCTACGAATGTTAAGTTATTAAATAGTTTTTTTTATTGATCTGGCAACACTGACCCTGAGCTCGGGGTCGAGGCTGGCAACACTGAGGGAGGCGCGCTGGTCGAAGATGGCGCAGCAGAGCGGCGTCGCGAACGTCACGCACAGCCCTACAAGGAACAGCTGGAACGGGATCACGCCCTTCGGGTAGCGGCAGAACAGGCCCTTCCTCACCGCCATGTTCGTTATTAGCGGGGTCACGGCTGGACATCAAACAAATCAAATTTTATATAGTACCTACTCAAAACATTTATAAAAGTTATTGAAAAGTGTAGGATTACTAAACCCAAAAAAAACTAGAAAGAGTGAGATTAAAAACAACGGAAGTAAAAGATTAAGTACAACTGCAGATAGAAACAGTAAAAAAGCATAATACATATTATATGGAATCGAATTGAGAAATCTCTTATTTTTTTTAAAGTCGGATAAAATTATAATCCAGGCAAATTTATCAATAAGGGAATCAAATTTATTATGCAAGAATAATGCGGGGCTAGAATTGCTACACGCTATAGTATGTAGAGCTATCTAGCAAAAATAAGTTAATCTATGGTGCAAGAATAAATAAGTAAAGTTAGAATAAGTCATCTATATTGTAAGAATAAGTGAATAAGTTAAACTATCGTGCAAGAATAAATTCATATTTATTATTAGCTAATATTATGAAACTATAAAAGAAAGATTAAGTGAACTGTAGAGCAAAAATGAGTCAACTGTATATCACAAAAGTGTAAAGTAAGAATACGTGAATATATTTTCCATTAAAAGCGCAAGAACATAGGCATTTGTTTAAAAGAATAATGACCAAATACTCATTCGCAAATCAATTTTAAGCACGCCTCACGTCTTGAAATTTTGACAGATTTGTATGACGAACTGTCAAATCGGAATGTCAAATTTGGGTTGTACTTAAATTTGAATAGCGTTTCGGTATTAGTGTAGTAATAAGTGTGAGATCTCACTCATGCCGGGCAGCGCCATGAGCACGCGCGAGAATATGACGAGGCTGATGCCGTAGCGCGCCGCCACCTTGGACTCGCCCACGCGCCGCCCGTCCGGCGTGAACACAGGCGTGCCGTTCATCAGCTCACTGACCATTCAACACTTATATATTTTTTTTATGCGATGAAGTAGGGAGACGAGCTGGACGTACTCCTGATGTTAAGAGAAACGCCAGCCCATAACCAGTGCAGTGCTACCCGGAACTTTGCTAAAGCCACTCCGGACAGAGGTGCACTACACCGACGCTCCCCACTTTGAGTCACAAGGTGTTAAGACTCATTGGCCCAGTAATCTCGCTAATAATAATAATACTATAATAATATATACAGTAGGTAGGTAATATACTGCTAGCCGCTCCCCGCGGTTTTACCCGCGTAGATCCCGTTACCGGAGCAATACCGGGATAAAAAGTATCCTGTCTTTTAATCCAGAGTATCATCTATCTACATATAAAATTTAAACTTAATCGGTCCAGCCGTTTTGCAGTGAAAGAAAGACAAACATAGACACACTTTCCCGTTTATAATAATAGTATGGAGACTATATACAATATACAGTGGAGCCCCGATAGATCAGCAGATCCTAGGATAAGATTCTACATGTTATATACAGTGTGTTACAAAACAAGTATCCGAGTCGAAAACCTCTTACTATATACCGGTAGTAGGTCCTTATTTTTCGAATGTTTTGAAAAAAATAACATAATTAATTTTTCCATACAAAAAAAAATAAAGTAAGAAAAATTGCAAAACGTATATGGCAACACGGTCTCGCGTTCACGCGCTCTGCTAGCTATAGGGTCTACGATCCGTTCGTGAATTTGTAAAATTCCTTGAATTTGTGTAAATTTTTTACTACAAACATAATCTTTAAAACTTTATTGTATTGTTATTTTTAGATATAAATTTTATTTTATTAGAAAAGGGTTTTAGATAGAGAATACTCGTAATACCCTTCAGGATCGGACATAATATGTTTTGTAACACACTGTATATGTTTAGTAATCTGAAGTCAAAATCATACTTCATTATGTATGTCACAGTAAATTAAACAATACAATAAAGAGACGTTTATTATAAAATTAACGTTAGAAATGCTGTCCATACCTAGGTTGTCAAAGTCATAGTCAAATATATCTTAATTCAACTAGGCTGCATATAAGTAGTAAACTTTTTAATCGTCATGGTACGTATTACAAAATAATCATTTAATTATAATCATTTATTTACCACCGGTTCGGGAGGCCGTTTCTATTGAGAAAACCAGCAAGAAACTCTGATAGTTGATATTTTAAAATGAAAACAACTAGGTATAACAATATCATATTACATACATAAAAAAGGTCACCGTTCTGCGAACGTTAAGCAACCATATTTCAAGGGTTTATTTAAATCAAACTTGGTAAAATTACCTTTATAACAATTGGTTTTCAGAAGTAATCAACACTAAGCATAGATACAGAAGCAGCAATAACAGGACAAAAATCGTTAATGGGGCTATAATTAAATGTAGCCTTATCATTATTCTACTTAGGGGTTAATAAATGTTATTTCTTACCCGCTCCTCATCATAGGGATGTTGATGAAGTTAGCGCCGCATACTGCCGCGAATGGCACAAGGCTGGCGTACACTGGGTTCATGTTCTGAAACAAACTCATAGGTAAGAATCTGATACTACCAGACGAGAAGTAATGCACATCAACTGATAGAAAGAGACCGTTTTCTAATATAGGCTTTATAGAGCGTTATCTCTCTCGCACGAAACGCAGGCTGAAGAGATAAGCTTCCTGCTTAGTTATCTTCATGAAGTCGAAAATCGTTAATTAAGCAGGTGTGTAAGAAAGTTGCTGCTATAAATCATATAAGGCCAATGTCTTCAGTTGCCTCTTAACTAAACGATATTTAGGCATTTTCTCACTCGAAATCAATGCTGAAAGTGCAGTATAAATAAAAATTTGAATTAAAATCAAAAGTCTAACCCACTTGCGCATTAGTAATATTCAGTAGGGTTAGTAGGGTAGGGCTTTCATTGTCTATTATAGGATTCCGTTGCGATAATATGGGTCACTAAAGACTAATTCTTAAAGTAGGTAATTAGTATCAATCATTGCTTCAGGTAATGTGTAGGTACATAAAGTAATCGTAAAAGTACTAATCTTTTAATTTTAAAATTAAAAATTTTTTGACTCATACTCGTTTCACAAAGGTGTTGTGGGACAGAAAAATTGCATTACAAACATAATCGATGATTTTTTCAATAATATTGTCCAATTGAACGATCAATGCTGTTATAGTAGGGTGCGTTGTTTGAAAAATATGGCACGCCAACTGAACGCAAGCTATCCTTATTGTAAAAAAAAAAATATTTCATTGTCATTGAAAATTACGCGATGTCCGATTTTAAACTGTATTTTTATGGTGAAATTCAAGATTTTTTCACAAAATTACCATGCCATTTTTCAATACTCTGTTGGGTTATTTTGTTACTTTGTTTCGTTTTAAGTCTATATCATTTTTCGTGTACGAGAATTCCACGTAATTTCTTCAGACTGGAAGCTTAAAAAACAGTATTTCTTCCAGATTCCGCGAACTGGCCTTGCCTTAATTACGGCTAGGAATGATTTTTGTAAGAATATAGGTTTTATGTACTTGACTTTATTATTGTGCAATGCATTTCAATTATTCTAGGTAGCAGATAGTTAAATTCCGCTAAAACTATAGTTTACATTATTAATAACGATTGTACGTTGTTTTATACTTTCAAACGCGCTATAAATATAACTCTGCAGAACTTGAGTGCTAAATTCTTTTTTTTCACCAAGTTCATAAACACTACATAATATCTAAGCAATGTTTTTTTTCCAAATAGAATATACGTATATAGAAATCATTCAAGTACAATGTACATACAAGTATACATAATACATGTAGTATGCATAGTTATAATGCTTAAGCAAACTTAGAACAAATTGATCTTGGATGCTATTTACAGATTTACCTATTCGAGTACATAATACGTATTTAATATTGACTTTCCAACGTTTACAATTACCGTACCAAATCATATATTATATATACAATATACATACAAACGTCACCGGTCTTATATCAAACTTAATCCTTATATCACGATGTGTTTGACTAGATGATTGTTTTATTATGAGAAATGATACGAGCCTTTTGTTTATTCGTAACTTTCCTTATGAGAGAAAAATGGCATAAGTTGCTTGTACGTTTAGTTCGGTGTATAGCGAATACAATTTAAATCTTTTTTTTTAATGTGAAAGCAATAAAATAACCTTGATACATTCAATTTACATATTAAATTTAAAATGTGGATCAATTTTCTTATCTGTGTTAAGTGAAGCAGAAATATCTTATCTATGCATAATATTTTTTTGGAAATTAATTGTTAATAGATCTTAACATTTCCGCAAGACCATAAATTAAAGATGTACAAGATCCTGTTTATCGAAGATAATTTCATTGTACTACGTAATGGGAAAATAAATGTTTACTCATTGATGTTAAAGAGGTTTTTATCAGGTTTATTCCGGATTACACACGTGTTAAGATAATATGATTGATTATCACGATAAAATTGCCAATTTTACCCAGTGGCTAATTGCTAAGGCAACATTAATTTAATCACAATCAATTACGATAGTAGGGCGAAAATCGATTTTTAGAAATTTTTAGTAAGAGGTAAAGCATATTATACAGTTTCCTAAAATACTTAAACGAATATAAGTCTGCACTATTTGTAAACGTTAAAGACCAAAAAAGGCATCTTGAGCAGAATTGTAATTTTGCATGATTAGCCGATACCGACTTACCTATTGCCTTCCCTACATGTCCATCGCATCTCTGTCATAAAACCCTCTCTATTTCCTTCCTATATTTGCATTTGAATTTATTTTAAAGTTAAATGTCACTTTAGGGTACGTGTATTACTCTGTAAGTTTTAGCATATAGGGTTATGTCGGACTTCTACCGACTAGAAAGCTACTGTGTTCCGTCTTACCGCAGCAGCAAGAGTCATGGGTATAGCACGCGTCACGAATCTTTAGCGCTGAACGAAACCTGCGCAGAAGTCAAAAATAAGGTAACGAGATAGCGGAGCGGCGCGCGGGGCGCGTGATCGTCGGGTGCGCGAGCGTTGATTGGTTGTCCCAGTCGTGTTGTCTTTCTCGCACCAATACGTCAATTACGAGCGCGATTCTACCGATGCGTAGCTATTCTCGTCCAGCGCTAAACATAAATGACGCGACCTATACCTTAATAGGTATTACCACTACTTCTTCACAAATATTGTATGTATTAGTAGTACATGTAGAAGTATACATTAGTAGAGATTAACGTTTACATTATCCGGTAATGGTCAAACTAAATATACTCAATATATTAAGAATTATATAACAATGCGTCAGCATCTGATAATCTGCATATCGTCATATGTTTGTACTAATGTTTTGGAAAGACACACCTCTGCTGCTACGAACATTCATAGATAAGATAATTTTGGTGATAACGCTATCGAGATAAAATTTATTTCATTAACACAATACAATGTTTAATGAGAAAGTTTTAGGGAGAATTTAATTTTGGTAATTAAATGTTTATTTTGATTATTATTAAAAGCCGTATTAATATACAGACTACAGAGCTTTAACGAGGAGAATAAAAGGGGTTTGATTTTACCCATTTAAGGAAACAATAAAATTAATGTCAGTATATTTTTTTTCTGTTTCCTATTAACCGAATACCGAATAAACCATGTTTATAATAATTCTATTTCATAATCTATACATATCTATCTATACATATAATAAAAACGTAACGAGTCCCTGTCTGTACATGGAAGATACATGAGAAAAAAATATTACAGGAGACCTTTATTAACGCAACAAAACCCAAAACAATGATTTTTGGAATTTTTGTCTGTTTTTTTGTGCACGCTAATCTCAGAAACGGCTTATCCTATCTAGATGGGGTTTTCAATGATATATTGAAGTAAGCTTAACTTAACATTTAGTTTTTAATTCATGTCAATCGGTTCATAAATAAAAAAGTTATGGCAATTTAAAGAATCACGTTGAACTTATTCATTAATTTATTTATTTATTTATTTATATGAACTTGCTGAACGTTTGTTGGCGCGGGTTAGGCATTTTCAAAAACGCTGCCCAAAGTCACTTTTTTACGCGGGCGAAGTCGCTGGCACAGCTAGTATTACATATAAATATAAACATTTAAGACGGTAGCCTTACCTTAACTTTACTTTTGAGGTATAGTGCGGTACCGAGGGCGCCTCCACAGGCCGCGCAGTAAGAACCCACTAGTTGCCTACAAAAGAATCATACCTAAGTTCCAAATACTCAGACACTTTCAATTTTTTATATAAGACAGGCTGACCCGTGCCCACTTCGTTGGCAATAATGTTAATTATTATCCTTTTCGGTTTTTTATATAGCCTATGACACTCAGCATTAATGTGGCTTTCTATTGATGAGAGAATTTTTAAAATCGGTTCAGTAGATCCCGAGATTACCCCTTACAATTTAACAAACACACAAACTTAACTCCTTTATAATATTAGTATAGATGATCATAGTTATTACTATTGAATATGCTAGTTAATAAACTAGCCGCTCCCCGCGATTTTACCCGCGTAGCTCCCGTTCCCGGGGGAAAAACCGGGATAAAAAGTATCAAAGTCAAACATACAGACAGACAGACACACTTATAAGTATGGATTCGCCATTTCATGAAATGGAAGAGCAAGCAATACCTATAAATAATTGTGAAATTAATTATTATTTTGCTTTTGGAAGCCATTTGGGAATTATACCTGCAGGTGCGGAATACAGGTATTTGTTTTATTAAAAAACAACTGGCGTATTATTGGGTTTCATTTTATTCGCATTAGGCAATATAAAGAAAAATAGAACGTAATAATCTATGAATAGAATAAAATAACTAAACTCAATTCGTCATCCAACTTCGTCAATGCGTTTCATGAAATGGCCAGTTGTAGTTAATGTCATTAATACTATTATGTCTAGAAATATACATTTCATGAAATGGCCAGTTGTAGTTAATGTAATTAATGCATTTCATGAAATAGCCAGTTGTAGTTAATGT
>JADANM010006230.1:3901564-3929829 GCA_026213755.1 Eurema hecabe | reverse complement strand
TTAATGTAATTAATGCATTTCATGAAATAGCCAGTTGTAGTTAATGTCATTAATGCATTTCATGAAATGGCCAGTTGTAGTTAATGTCATTAATGCATTTCATGAAATGGCCCGTTGTAGTTAATGTCATTAATTAATTTCATGAAGTGTAGTTAATGTCATTAATACATTTCATGAAATGGCCAGTTGTAGTTTATGTCATCAAAGCATTTCATGAAATGGCCAGTTGTAGTTAATGTCATCAAAGTATTTCATGAAGTGGCCAGGGTAAGTTAATCAAGTAAACACTAACGTCATGGACATGGGCGCGTCTCCCCCGCGGTTGGTGTAATTGACCAGCGCGTTAAATGTCTGGTTCACCCACTGCCAGAACACCGTCGCTGCTGTCGTCTTGTAGAACGTTATCATACCTGAACGGGACAGACAAACAGGGAATAATTTAAGTTTTAATGTCGAAACTATTTACATATATTCAACTGAGCTAGATGTAGACTTTTCAATCATCGTGTTTGTAATAACAAAACATTAATGTTAAATAAATAAATAAATGTTAAACTTTTCTGATGGCGGGTTCCACCTACGCTCTCCCCCGATGAGGATAGAAGCGGTAACCGTAAGAGGATTCGGAGGAGAGATCCCCATGTTAAAAAGTTCTAAAGATAGGAACCAGTAACAAAATTAAGCAGTCTCACCAATAACTTACTTTTACCTCATCATATTACATTTTACATTTATGAAATAGTTCCAAAAAATATACTAATCTAAATTTATTTTGAAACCGGGCTGGGTTCAGATCAGTCAATCAGAGATCAAAACAGCTCAAAAACTACTCATTATAAATGACTAGCCGTTGCCGGCGACTTCGTCCCCGTCGATTTCTTTTTCCATTATTTCTTCGCTCCTATTAATCGCAGCGTGACGTTATGTAGCCTAAAGCCTTCCTCAGTAAATTGTCTATTCAATAAAAATAGAACTTTTCAATTCGAACCAGTAGTTCCTGAGATTAGCGCGTTCAAACAAACAAACAAACTCTTCAGCTTTATATATTATATTAGTATTAGTATTAGTATAGATATGCTAGTTAAGTGACTCACATCCAGTGATGATGGTGTTCATGGGCGCCTGCGCAGCCATCCGGCCGAGCACGAACATCTTCTCGCCGGTGTCGGGGTGGTAGGCGCTGTCGTACAGGTACTTGGCCGCCCACAGCTTGTCTGCGTCGTAGCCCGGTGGCATGCGCCTGTTATACCTGAGCCACACAACCATAAATGGCGATTTTGTGAAATAGCCATTATATGAAATGATCCAGTATGATCGATTTTGTGTGAGCTTATGGTTTTAGTGATAGCGACAGCTGTAAGCTAATTGATGTATTTATTTATGTAATAGTTTTCCAAGCTTTTCTATGGAATAAACATGATTTAAAGTCAAATATATTCTTATGCAACTAAGCTACATATAGTAAAACTTTTAAATCGTCAAAGAACAATTACATAGGTCGCACTTTTTGGAAAATCCTATTTTGCACGTAATTTCCTGGTAAAATTATATCAATTATAAATATATTATAAAAAAACTATATAATCTTTATTAGATTATATTAATTATAATTAATATCTATAATCTTTTTATCCATCTTGTTTATGACTACAGCTCCAATTAAGCTTTTATTTTTAGAACCATATGTTTCAGTATATCGATGCAATATAATGATTAGATTAATGATGCGGTACTGATGACGAAATGTACTTCAAAGGTTTTTTTTTAACCGTAACTAAGGCGGGTAGCTTACAAAAGAATCACTTACTTGAAGTCTTTGACAACTTTGCTCGCCTCCTCCAGGTCTTTGGTGGACGCGAACGCATTGAGCGGGTTGGTGAGCAGCATGAAATGCTTCGCGCGACCCATGTACGTACTCTGGTCATAGCGTGGCTTGGTTAGGTCTATGCTCATTGCTGTAAACTGAAAAACAAATAGGAACCTTATTACATGTGTAGGTGCTACTAGTAACCTAATAGTACAATTGGACCACATGTGAAGTGAATATTGACACTTCAAACAAAAAAACAAAACAGAATCATCAAAATCGGTAAATAGGCGTAGAAGTTATGTCCGAACCAACATAATACGGTCTTCCTCCTTCTATTTTTGAAGTCGGTTAGAAATGGAAATATAAACAAGATAACATTGGAGAGAAATTGGAACATATCTGGAATTTTTCTATTTAATTACCCTAGACTAGTTATCATAGAAGCTTGATGGAGTATACCAGTAGCTAAATCACTACGATATCTTATTATAAGCTTGTGTAAAACGTGGGGCTAGTGGATTAAACTTATATCGAAATCGTATCCTAATAAAAGTAGTAAAATTAAAAAAACATTGGAAAATAAACAGTACATAACTGGTATCGAAAAATCCATACTATCCAGACTATCCATACTAATATTATAAATGCGAAAGTAACTCTGTCTGTCTGTGTATCTTTCCATCACGTTAAAACTACAGAACCGATTAGAACGAAATTTGATACACAGATGGTCTAAAGCCTGGGGAAGGACATAGGCTACTTTTTTTTAATCAACCCCCAAAAGGTTGCGCGAGGTGTTGAAGCCAAACCGCTGAACCGATTGTAATGAAATTTGGTACACAGATGGTCTAGAGCCTGAGATAAAACATGGGTTAATTTTTTTACTGGAAAAAGGGTTATATGGGAGGATGGGGGGGCAAAGTTTATATGAAAGTCCACGCGGACGGAGTCGCGGGCAACAGCTAGTACTGTAATAATAACAGGATTGTTTCATAATTATATCATCAAAAAATTATGAATACTTTTTTATTTAACTAAAGAAATAGTTAGACGTGTTACATGAGTAAAAGCAATAAATAATTCGTGCTTTCTAATAAAAGCTTAAAAGAACCACTTTTAACGTAACGATATATCGTAACGATTTAACTGGCTGCGAAGATTTATCGAAAAACAATGCATATGCAGATACTTAAATTGTTTGAGAAACCAGAAACTGACACTGGACCATTGGAGAATTTTTTAAACGTTCAAATTTATTATCATAATATAAAAACACGACCTTCCAAATAAAAATGAAAAAAATGAATCACCAAATGTCTCGACAGCAGCCGAACCGATTTAAATAATTCTTTTTTAAGATATTTAAGTATTTCATTAAGTACGTGAATAGTTTTAAAGTAGAGAAAAAGGATATAAGGTTACAAGTAATATCTTACCTATCTACTTTACCTACCTTAAGGTACCTACAGCGAGAACAGTCGCGTCGGGCCAGCCGGTTATGAATAAAACAAATGACTAATTCTTATAAAATAACTATCAGTAAATTCTAAATTTAAATGTCAAGTGATAAATAAATTAGCCATTTACTATTATATTGATTACACGTAAGTCCACTGGTTTCGGAGATAAGTGAATTAGATAAATAAACAAAATGTTGCTACAGTATTTAAGGTAATATTGACCTTTCGTGTAATTCAATGTTTGATTATTAACACAATTTTACGTATTTTATAGTATAAATTCTCTTTATTGTAAGAGTTTAAGTAAATATTTGACTGAGAATAAATGCTTTTTTTCAAATAGGTACATATGTCGCAGGCGGATTGTATAATCCGCTGTATTACGGCTAGCCGTTTTACAAAACAGGGCCGTTTTGCAAAGCGGCGGTTCAACGATTAGCCGTATTGAATGCGGGTAAAAAAACCGCCTAAATGTATTCGTCGCCATGTGTTAGTTTTTTAATATATTAGTTTAGGTTAGTTATTTATCATTATTAAAAAAAAACTTATTTACTCATCTTTAATAAAAATGAAGCTGAGTATTCAAGTTTTTTTTTATAATGATACAAAGATACAAAAATAATAAGAATAAAAGAATTTATAATGATACAAAAACTACGCAAGACAATACGGTTTAACGTTGAACCGCCGCTTTGCAAAACGGCGCTGTTTTGTAAAACGGCTAGCCGTAATGTAATACAGCGGATTATACAATCCGCCTGCGACACATATAACTACGAAAGGTGTTATTATATTATTTTTGTACTCGGCACTTTATTTATTGAATTTCCTTTTCAAAATCAACGTTAAAGACAAAAGCTGTTTTGAAAAATCCAGCCGATTATTATTTTAATACTGTACGAAAATACCGTAGTGAATGATTTAGTTTTGACATTTATTTTTTTAACCTTTTGTAGGAATCTGTGAGACGTATATTATAAAAGCCAACCTTTGTATACAGTATGGATATTTCTTCTTACTTGTACGCTTAACAATCTACTGAAAGATTTGCCCGATTTGGCATGCACATACGACCCTAGAATAGCCCAATAATATTAAAGATTATACCTCGATATTACCACAAGAACGATAACAACTAGTCAACTAGGCTAGCAAATCCATAATATAAAAATGAATGGCAAAATGTGTTGGTAAGCGCTAGATAACAGCTGAACCGATTAACATAATTCTTTTTTTAGAATAATCCTGGATTGGAGGATGGTTTTTAAGCTGATGGTTTCTAAAAAAATGATATGCGTAGAGTAAAAAGTTTCGGGTAGGAACTAGGATAGCGTGAACGAAGTCACGTTGGGCCGGCTAGTATTAAGCACCTAACATTTAACGAAATAATTATCTAATCATGATGCGTTGAAATATTATGATTATTAAATGCACGTACGGCAATGATACAATAACTTATATAACGTATTTTTAAACGTATACCTACCTACTATGTTTTAATCACATAATTAAAAACTGTGGAACGCACGAATTTAATGCGTAGATAATACGAATATCAATTGCTTTGCAAATTATCGCATCAACCATTGTTCGATTGAATTAATTACAATATCCAAAATTATGACGCTCTTTCATTACGTATTTCGGACATTTACAATATCATTCATCGATAATTATACACATTTGATTTATTAAAATCCAATGATGTATTTAAATATAATATTATTGTGAAAATCGCTAAATTAATAAAAGTTCGTATGAAAAGTTGCGTTTATTTTCAAAAACAAAGATATTGTTTTGCTTTTCTAATGATAATGATTGTGGTTTTAAGGAACAATTATGATTCTCCTGACGTTAAAGTTTGAAAATATATTATAAAGCTTTTAACGAAAAATTTTAACTGTTTATTAAATCGATTTCTCAACACGCAAAACATGTAGTCTCATCTTTAATAACTACTACTACACACCACCGTTGTGTACCACTTTTGAACAAGTATACAGTATGCTATATGTTAAGAAACAAATATTAATGTTAATCCTTCACTAATGTGTTTATAGAATTAAGGAAATACCTATATCTCATTAATAAAATGCTTAAAACAACTGAGACTTACGGTATTTAGTCGGTTTTAACAAATTATAATATCAAATATTGTTATCAGATGCTACCGTGACCCCGTGAACTCTTTCTTATCTATTTTACATCCGAGTATTACTCTGATTTTACGAGGTCCTATGAAATATACGCAATCCCACATCATAATCAATAAAAATAACAATAGATACGTATGTGCTCATTTATAGAGTTATAACAGTAGGATTTATTCATTAATGAATAGTCGCACTTTTGCTTTTTAAAAAATGAAAGCATTACCATTATTATTTTATACTGTTTGAAAAATCACCAAAAAAGCTTTTTAAAAACTTACTTATTTAATCCAGGTTGTAGAGACACTGTAAAAATTTCAAAATCTTATTTTGTATATCAAATATTATATTAAAGCTTTAAAACACATTTTTATAGTTTCTTTCAGTTCTATAAAATTTTATCGCAATAATTTTGCAGTTCAAATGTTGCGCCGTCAAGACTAAATGTGACATAAAAATAAAATCAATTTGTTCGCATGTGCCAAAGTTACCAGATGTAACTAAATGTAAAAATTAAGTATTGTTTTTTTTGTTTTTTATTTATTTATATCCTTAGAATTTTCGTTTTTTTTAAAGTAATCATAAATATTAAAATATTTTGCACACATTAAAGTTTTCTAATATGCTAATAAATGTTTCTATAGATACGTTCCATTTTATGTAATTATCATGTCTAAATTTTCTAAAATATTTTAAGAATTGATAAACTATTTATAATTAGATTTACATCTGTTAAGACGGACTTTAACTTTTGTATTGTTTTAATTTATATTAGAAGCGTTGAATTGGATTTTGTAATTTGTTTTCTATAAATATTGTTTTTAGTAGATTAACGAGCTGTCAAGTTACATAAACGGAACTTTTTGATGTTACGTCTTGTGTCAGCATTCAGCAAGACGATCCAAAAATAATTTTTAAATATTTAACCTTTCTGAAGGTTTAAATAAATATATTAATATGGCTTTAATAACTAGAAACGTTTTTCGTACTCTGGTCCAGGTTTGTTATATGTATTATTTTATTTACGTTATATATTGATCTACAAATGGATGCGTTAAAATCTGTTTCATAACGATATTTGTATCTTTATTTTATTTCGTATGATATGGAATATATGCGCTAATTTTTGTTTACACATACACGTAGCCTTTAATGGTTAATTGCGTGTTAGGTTTCAATCAATTTATGTCATAAATATAGTATTCTTCTCACGTGATCTGAAACGTATATTCTACGTATTATATACCTATGCGATATCATTTTCAGGGATCCCAGCATGTTACTAAGGGACTGCACACCACTACAGTAAATGCCGATAAAAACGTATGTTTTGCGCCCCTTTCGATCAGCACCCTGGTGAGAAAACTAATTTACTAATCTTCATGTAAACTTAATATTATATTATTGTGTATTTATAAATATTTTCTTTCAGAAGTCGTGTTATTTTTTGTTTTATTTGGTAACTTCATTTTGTTGTATTTTGTATCAGGACTTGTTCAGTGAATTATTTACAAAAAATAAAACTCTTTATGAAATTAATCTTACTTTAAAAGTAATATTTTATTTAATTTTTCTATTTAAGATATGATATGAGTGTAATTAAAAAAATCAAAATAGTAAGTAGCTTGTCTCAAAAATTAAGTTTCTCACATTGTATAAAAGTATTAAGGAAATTATTCAGATGAAGTCAGCAACAAATAACTTAAAAGTTAAAACATAATTCAAATTCAATGAAAATAAGGATTATACTTAGTTGTTATTATAGGCAGTTGAGCAGGGACTACGGTAGTCACCAGTAATGTAGTAAGATTTTTATGTTGCATGTTTTTAAGTCAGTGTAATTTTTCACCATTCTATTCTATTAAAAATTTATATACAAATTATTGGAAGCATTGGCATACTTTTCACAAAATTCAAAATTAGGGCTAATAGTCAAATAAAAAACACATTTTGGGTCTCGGACCACATTGTATTATAATTTGGCAAAAAGACATTTGGGTTCATTGGCACATCATGAATGGAATGGTCCATGAGCTTGTAAAGTAATAATTAAACTCAATAATTTTTATTATATTCATAGCATGAATGGGCATGTATATGTGCGAACTGAAAACCCCTGTGTTGTCCATGTGTATTAAATTATATGAATAGAAAATATTTTAAAGTAACTTATCTGGCTTGTAACAGACTGAACTTGAATTTGTATTTTAAGAAAAAATGTATTAAAGTTGAAGTTACTTTTAATTAAAAACAATTACAAAATAACTAGGTTAACATACACATAGTAATACACTTCAAAGTTAAAACACACGTTAAAAATTTATTATTATACATAAAATACATTTTAAAAATCTATATATGTATATAAAACAAAGACGGGTTTGTTACAACACTTATAACTCGAGATTGGCTAGACCAACTTTCATGATTTTTGGTTTGTTGGATTTGTCCCGCCCCGAATAATGTAATACATCTTAAACATAATGAAAACTCTATAAGGGGGTCTAAGCTTATATGAAATTCCACGTGGACTAAATCCCGGGCAACAAGTAGTGGTAAAATAAAAAAAACAATTTACTTATTAAATTATGAATGACATTTTGTAAATAAAATATTGCAAAATTGCTACTTAAATATAGTGTTGGTTTTCTAGCAAGCTAGCAAGGAGGGTCGCATTAAATGCACCCTTATCCCCGGAGATGGTGTCGGCCCCGAATTGGTGTACTCTGTTCAGGAAGTTTTTAAGGTATTAAAGGACATTGTTACTATATATTCTTAAATTTGCCCTTTAAAATGATCTTTCCACCTATTGCTCAAGGTTTAAAGTAATAACTTTTGAATTACATACATATTTTTTTATTACATACTTAGTTGTTTGTTTATATGTAGGCATTGAAAGTACTTAACTGATTGGAAATTTTTTCATCATTGTGAAGCTCTACTGTACCTAGATTACATAAGTTATTTAAACAAGTTATCTTTACAAGTTTAATAAAAAATCTAATCCTTGTTTATATTATGGTATGATTTACATCCCTGTATACATATTGCTTCCTGTATTAAATATAGATGTCAACAAATATAAAATTAATTGTAGGCAGCAGGCATCCCAGTGGATTTTGAATCATTCTTCTTCTCCGAAGTGAACCCAACCTTGAGCGCTCCTCTTGAAGATGTTGTCAATTCCATTGCCAAGAACAAGATATGCATTAAGGTAAGATAATATATGAAGAGACTTTTCATGTTTTAAGTAAATTTTTACTCTTACAAACTTTAATTATACATCTTGTGTCAAGATATAGCTTATACAGTTTTAAAACTACATAGTTTGTCATTAGGTGAAGATTTGAAGAGGTTTTTGTAAAGGGTGTTAGTATTTCATAGACTTTATGCAAAATATTTATTCACAGAGTTAGTTTTATTGCTAACTAACGGACCCGTGCCCACTTCGTTAGGCATCATGTTAACAATCCTCTTTTTGATATAGCCTATGACACTCAGCAATACTATGGCTTTCTATTTGTGAAAGAATTTTTAAAATCGGTTTAGCACATCCCAAGATTACCCCTTATAATTTAACAAACACATTAACTTTACTTCTTTATAATATTTGTATAGATTAACAGGATGTTATAGTATGCATTTTTGAATAAGAAGTTAGCAATTTTATTTATTAGATTTTTCAAACAAAATAATTATTCAATGATTTAGATTTATTATTATGCTATTAAGAGAATTTTGTTATAGTATGAATTTTTCCACAGGGTATTTTAGCTACCCCAGATTTCTCCCACACTGGTGAGCTACAAACCTTGAACATGAAGCTCCGTAACGCTCTAGATCTCTACGCTAACGTGGTTCATGTGAAGTCTCTGCCCAATGTTAACTGCAGACATAAGGATGTGGACTGCATCATCATCAGAGAACAAACCGAGGGAGAATACTCTGCACTTGAACACGAATCTGTACCTGGTATGGCTTTTAGTTAATATATTAACATTCTTAATACTCAAACATCAATATAATTTAATATGTATGTTTTAATTCTACTTATTTTGACAGTCTGCAATACATATTTGCTATAATGATTATCAACAAATTGAAATCTAACCCAATATAACTATTACTAGCATTTACTACTTATATAGTCTATGACATTCAACAATAATGTGGCTTTCTACTGGTGAAAGAATTTTTACAAATTTTCATTAAATAAATTTCAATCATTTAAATCGGTATAAGGAATAAGCATCTATGTAACTCCTACATCATTAGATTTCTAAAATAAAATTATTTATGGTAGCCATTATTTTTAGAAAATTATAAAAATTAAAGAAAAATTAAAAATTAAATATAATGTAAATTAAAATATTTCAGGAGTGGTAGAGTGTCTGAAGATTATAACAGCGGCGAAATCAGAGCGTATCGCCAAGTTTGCTTTTGACTATGCAGTAAAGATGGGACGCAAGAAGGTGACCGCAGTCCACAAAGCCAATATTATGAAGTTGGGTGATGGATTATTCTTGCGAAGCTGTGAAGAGGTATAATATTATATTTTGTATCATCTGAGGTTTCAATTTATATACCTTCTAAATAATATTATAACGCTAAAGAGTTATTAATATTATACAATGCTTAAATAGCTATGTCTCGGTATAAATTATGACCACGGTGATGCCCATGTTCATATGTGTTTCAAGAAACGTGCTATTTATCTAAGTAGCAATATCACGTTAACGAATTTCTAGGCAATATTTCTGGGCTCAGTCTTTAATACTAGCTGAGCCCGTGCCCACGTCGTTGGGCATAATGTTATTTATCCTTTTCAGTTTTTTACATAGCCTATGACACTTAGCAAAAAAATAAAATTTTGTAAATTGCCTGCAATAAACGTATTTTATTTTTTTATTTAATAATGTGGCTTTCTGTTTCCGAAAGAATTTTTAAAAGTCAGTTCAATAGATCCCGAGATTAATATTGAAAACGTTTAATATAGTAGAACATATATCATGATATTATGCTCTATAAAAATTTTATCAACAAGATGTTTGTATTTACAATTAATTGTCTTACAGATCGCAAAATTATACCCCCGCATCCAATTCGAGAAGATGATAGTTGACAATTGCACTATGCAAATGGTTTCCAACCCTAACCAATTTGATGTGATGGTCACACCTAATTTATATGGCAACATCGTGGACAACCTCGCCTCTGGGCTGGTTGGAGGTGCTGGTGTGGTTGCTGGAGCTTCTTACAGTGCTGAGTGTGCAGTTTTTGAACAGGTAACATTTCTTATTATCAGAAAATCAATAAGTAAAGTGTTGATTGCACCAATGCTATCTGGCAACATTGTAATAATCTGAACTAAATAATTGATGCTAAATAATAATTTAATGCCATCCATTCATTATTTCGTCACATTTTATAATTTAAAATATAAATATATTTTTTTTATTACTTTACATTAATAATACCAAATTCATAAATAATATTATAGATCATGTTTTTATAATTGTTTATTTTATAATCACTGTTTTGGCACTGGTAATAAATGGCTCTATTATTATTATATTATCCCCTTGCTAACAACCCTTGCTAAACTCCCTAACCTTATCAAATCTTTAAAAACCTTATCAATTATGTATTTCCTTATCAATTTGCTATTATACCAAAATTACAAAAAATTGGTATGATAAGGTTTTTGGCAAGGGACGCAGCTAGAAATACAAAAAAAAGGAAATAAATAAATGTGTATTGCAGGGCGCGCGTCACATATTCTCTGGTGCGGTGGGCAAGAACATCGCCAACCCGACGGCCATGCTGCTGTGCTCCGCCAACCTGCTGGCGCACGTCAACCTGCACGCCTACTCCAAGCAGATCAAGAACGCTATCAACAAGTACGTTAGATTAGCTTCTTATATATACAGTGTGTTACAAAACAAGTGTCCGTTCCGAAAACATCTTACTATATACTTATATACATTTTTATTTTGTTTATATACCGGTATATAATTACATATTATATATATATAATTAATTTTTCCAAACAAAAAAAATAAACTAAGTTAAATTGCAAAACTTACATGGCAACACCGTCTCGCGTTCACATGCTCTGCCAGTTATAGGGTCTATAGGGACGAACCGTACTTGAGTTAGGCGCCGTCCATAAAGTACGTCACATGAATTTTAGGACTTTTGAACCCCTCCCCCCCTCCTGATGTGATGTCACACATTTTTTAAATATATGTATGTATTTAAAAATAAATTAAATTATTTATAATTTTTAAAATTTTATATTAACATTCAAACTGCGTTTTAGTATTTTAAATTTTAACATGTCAGGTTACAAAAGTATTGACCCCCCATGTGCCTTGTCACTCGATGTCACACTTCGGTGATACCCTCCCTCCCCATTAACGTGTGACGTACTTTATGGATGGCCCCTTACCAGCATTTGTGAATTTCCTTAAATTTGTGTATATTTTTCACCAGAAAAAATATTTTAAATTTTGTTCCATTGTTATTTTTAGATATAGATTTTTAACTTTATTTTATTCGAATAGGTTTTTAGATAGAGAATATTACCCTTCAGGATCGGACATGTTTTGTAACACACTGTATATGGGGTGCTATAGACTTGAGTCTAAACTGAAACCGTAGATAATATCCTCCATGATTATAGTGCAAATGACTTGTTCCTGATGAGTTAATGTTTTAAATTTAATGCTCATTTCCCGAACAGCAGGCAACACATACGCGCTGCGGATTTTTATGGTTATTATTAATTTTGCAGGGTGCTGACCGACGGAAAAGTGAGGACCAAAGACCTGGGTGGTCAATCCACCACCAAAGCATTCACCAACGCTATTATCCACTGCCTCATATAATTATCCTTAGACCAATTACGTGAAATAACCAATAGAATTAACATGACATGTCTTTCGACAAAAATGTGAGTTGCTTTTAAAAAGCTGATGTCAATGTGACAGAAATGTTTTTTAAAAATTATTAACAAGTTATACACCATACTAGGAAAAATGTCAGAGGTTGACATTTTAGAAAATAACATTCTTGGTTTGTTGGTAATACCGTTTTCCCTCCGTTTTGCTAATTTCATGACTGTCATAGTACTTGTCACTTTGACTTTGACATATCGTTCTTCCGATGACTTGGGTCTGTATGCACTGGTGTATTGTCCGGTAACTTTCCAGTTTCCAAAAGCGTACTTGTCCATTTATAATGCTCCCTTTTTACATAAAAGTTTGATATATACACACTAGTCAATGGCGAAATCTATAAGGAAACACCATCTACCCAAACAATTGTTTTGAAGTATGAACTGAACTTGTAAGAAATTGTCAACCTTTAGAAAGAGAGAAATCATACGCCCTATACCTCTGTCTCTGTCTGGTACATCTGTATTAAAACAACTTGCCACTCATTTCATCTATATTTTATATTGGGTAATAAACTCTCAGTTCATATGAAAGTCAAAGATTTCATTCAAATTAAGCATCTCCTATATCTACCTTATATAGAGTTATATATTCTACGTCCATTTGTTGTTATTACTTTTTCTTTTTCTACCTTTAAAACGGTAAAATAATCTTTTTGTTTGGACTAACTTTGTAAACTACACATTTTTTAAATTGGGATATTGTCTGATAAGTCTATTGGTTATTTCACAACGCTTTAGACCGACACGTAGTCTAAGAATAATTTATTTTTATTTATTCCTAAGATCTGTGGACGTAGATTCAGTATTAAATCAATTGTTACCACTGTAAATAAAATCTCTAAAAAATGTTTGCTGTGTTTTATTTCAAGAATTTCTTATAGTATAATGTCTGATGGAAAGTACGGTTCTTTAATTCTGTAAAATGTATTGAATATCATGGAGTACAGATAGATCAAAATTGGTTAAATTAATCGACTCAAAACGAAGCTTATACAATATGTCTATAGTCTCTGTAGTACAGATAACTCACAAATATCTTACAATAAATATTTTCAGACTGAATTTCTGAGTACCTTTTCATTTATAACGCAAAAAGAGAATTCTGTCAATATTAAAAAAAACAACTATTTTGTTAAGATACCAGGTAATTTTAGTTATATTAAAAATTGATATATCAATGAGTTGTTGAATTAGTAGCGTAACAAATGAAAAGGTACTCAGTGAAATTTTTAATAATAGTTGAAATGGTGACATTATGATAGTTATGATGTATTTAATGATTAATCGAATGCGCCTGGTTGCGGTATAACTCTTGGAGTAGCTAGCTTCTTGACTCTGTCGGATATGACGTATTTCAAAGCGTTTGGCGGTACCTGTGCAAATAAAGATTAGAAGGCTCAGAAAAAAGCATAGTAAATAAATAAAATATAAATAAATATTTTCAGGACATTTATACACAGCGCCATCTAGTTCCAAGCTAAGTCGAAGCTTGTGTCATGGCAACTAGATAACGGAATAAATTACATATACATACTTTTCTTTTGTAAATACATACAATACATAGCAACACCCAGATCCCAGAAAAATACAAATGTAAATTACAAATATAATTTTCCGGTGTGGGAATCGAACCCACGACCCTTCGCGCAGATAGTTGTGTTACCACTACGCCAAGCGGTCGTCAAAGAGAGTAAGATGAGAAGAACAAAACAAAAACCAATTGAGTAATTTCTCAGAACATGAAGAAACACTTAAATGGAAAAAAAAATGATTGCTTTAATTATAATTTTGAAGACGACAAATATTTAAAAATAAAGTCTATTTGATGGATGAAATTACGATTACAAAACATTTATAGACCGTTACCTTAACAGGATCTCTGTACCAAGCTTCTTGAGATAGTCTTTTGTATATCTTGAACTCAGCCACGCGACACATTTGGTTGATTCTGGGCAGTAATGCTTCTAGCGGCTTGCCTTGTCCTCTCTGAAACGATACGTATATCAGTAGTATTAAATTAGAATTTTTTTTTCTTGTGTTATATTAAATAACTTCTTAAGAATGTAATCATAAACACATAAATAAGTAGGCTTGCTGCATTATGGGATACCTCTAATATAGCATTTTATAAGTAAAATTCTTATAGATTATTGACCAAGCACTAAAAAATTTTACGATTTTTCTCTAGCGCTTCGTTAATGTGGTAGATACATTTATATTTATATACATTTTATTTATACATTTCATGTTATAAAAAAAACATTTGCAGTTTCATCATCGTAGGCATGTGACATGACTCAATTGTCTGTTCTTCTGAGACACGAATTAAAAAAAAAAACTAAGAATACATACTCTGACTGGCGGAGGCAGGAAGTCCCTTCTAGGGCCGGCGATCTGGTTGATATAATCCATATGTTTCTTCCATTCACTTTCGGTCCAACCGCGTTTCTTCTTAACCTCCTTCGAGTCTTGCTTCTTAAGATCGAGCACGCAGTTAGCTAGCTTCGTGTAACACGTAGCGTTAGCCGCCTCAATCATTCTATCAATACGCTCCAAGCGCTCTTGACTGAAACGGTTCTTGTACATCCGTTTTATCAAGAGGAAACGGCTGAAACGTTACCTTTTAGTCGGTAAGTATATTTATTCAGAGAGAGTCGAGTTATTACGTGAGAATAGGATAAGGATGTGGCAATAGTTTATAGTCCATATATTACATGCGTACAAAATGTAGGCTAAGAGCTATATGTATTAAAAGGTAAAAATTGTATACGTATATGACTTAATAATTTGACGACTATATTAAATTATTTGCAGAAATATGTAAAACGATAGAAATAGCCATCTAAAGTAAAGTAAAACTGCGTCTACTTTTACGTGCATTGTATATCTCAAAACCCAATCTTACCGAATATAGGGCCACGCCGCATCGGCCACCCTGTCTGATATTTGCGCACCTAAAGCCGACTTTCGCACCCCAGTCGAAGTAAAAGCTGGCATTCCCTCCCCAGTGTCGATTATATACTTCCTTGGTACACTAAGAATGTTCAATCTCTTCGGTATTTTGTAAGGAAATGTGGTTGTCGGTAAATCGAATTTTGGCTTGCCCATCTTGTTTGATTCGCCGAGCTGTTCTAAGAGTTATACTGTTTTTTTTAATATTGGTTACATTTTAGTTATTTTGGTTAGTTTAGTTGGTTGGTTTGGGTTTGTCCATTTTTAATTTGCCATCGTTTTGATGATGAATAGTTTTGTGAATCTGACAGTATTTACAAGCTTTTATTTTTATCATATTATGTTGACAGTCGCAATAAAACGCAAATGAGGTTGTATTTAAATTCGATTAGAACTTCTTTTTATATGTATAGTACGCGTCACGAATCTTTGGCGCGTGATCGTCGGGTGCGCGAGCGTTGATTGGTTGTCCCAGTCGTGTTGTCTTTCTCGCACCAATACGTCAATTACGAGCGCGACTCTACCGATGCGCAGCTATTCCCGTCCAGCGCTAAACATAAATGACGCGTACTATACCTTTGTCTAAAATAATTAGAGTTTATAACTAAGTATTAAGTATTCTAGATTTAATTGTGAAATTGTGTTTGGTGTTTAGTTAATTTATTTATGGATCTAAATAATCGAAACGCCCGAATTAAAGCAGTAGGTAATAAATAAGGATATAGTTAAGGGAAATAAAACAAAACTTATCACAAATAAATATAATAAATAATTATAAAAATAAAAAATCTATTTACAACTTTAAGTATAATTTATATCTAAAATATGTCATTTAATAAGTGTCTTTTATTTCTAAGCGGCTTGTTTCTCAGTGACAGTAAAATCTTCGGTACTGATTACCTCTTCGTTGTTTTCTTCTAAGGGCTGTTTTTTATTTCTTCGATTCCTGATACTGTAAAAAAATTATATTTTTAAGAAAAATCTCTTTAGAGAAATGTTGTTGTTGCGTTATAGAAACTACTAGAGACAATTCCAAGACTATGATGTAATTTAGAGATATTTACAGATAGGTTCGCCCCGGGTCTTTCGTGATTTTCGAGATTTCGTTACCATGACAGTACCGAAACAAACCTAACATGCAGAACTTTAGTGAAATTAATTTTTATTTATTTTATTTTTTTTTTTTATTTTTTCAGGACATTTATACACAGCGCCATCTAGTTCCAAGCTAAGCCGAAGCTTGTGTTATGGCAACTAGATAACGGAATAAATTACATATACATTACTTTTCTTTTGTAAATACATACATACAATACATAGCAAATACATACATACAATACATTTAGTAGTTTTTGCATGAACAAGGTTTATATATCCATCAAAACATCATCACAAAACATTTAAATTTATACTGTTATTAAGAATATTGGAAACACGTACCATGCACTTATTTTTTGGTAGATAAAGATGCAACTCATTGGGACAGGTGTCATTATCGCCACTGATACTGGAACAACTGAAAAACGAATAATTTGTTCATTAATAAAAAATATTTTTTTGTCGAGAACTTACTGACTATATTGATATTTTTTTCTAGTAAAACATATAGTTGTTTTGTCGCTGCAAAGCAAAGTGAGGTGTACAACAACAGGAAGATAGAACGTTTTGTATACCAATCTCTATAGAGATAGCGGGATATTAATAAAATAATATTAGTTTTCTTATTTGTAGCGATGGCCGATGAGGCGTGCATTTTGTGCACTCAGTCTCTATAGAAAATGCACATGCATCTTTAAAGAGCTGCTATTACTTACCAGTAGTAAGGTCAGCCTCCGGCTGCGGTAGCGCGTATCTTAACAAGAACACGGCGATGCCCATGTTCTGGACGCCTGTCTCTATAGAGATGGCCAATGCGTCAGGATGGGGCTGTTTGAGCAGTCTCGCGACAACGTACCCAGATAAATACCCTAACCAGGGTAGACCCATACCTGCTACTATTATCTGAAAATAGTTTTTGAGATTAAGAGTGACTTAGAAATTATTCATTTTATAGACGGAAATTCATTTATCTGCCAGATATAAGAGTTTAGGAAATATGTTTATTTTATATATTTTAAACCTAAACTGAGATAATCGAAAAAACATGAGTAGACTTAAAAAATAAATAAAATTTAAAATACTTACGCTCCACGTAAACAGCTCGAAGATATACAAATTAGTTATAATAGCGAATATTATAATAAACAGCAGCAGCGTGGTCGAAAAGCCTTTCAGAATTTTGACCATAAATCCGGCTATTTTAGGAGTGAACTTCTGCATTCCCAAGCCAATAGCCAGGGGGACTATCAGGCCGACGACGAAGTACGCGATTCTCGCATAGGGGACTACTATGTTTGCGTTCGCGAATACGACTTGCCCGAGCGAAAATAACCATGCTGGCATTAGCGCTGGAAGAGAATAATATAGGCATTAAAGTCAATATTTAGTTATTGGTTGAATACCATGAGATTATTAAAGCCTCAAAAATGTATATGTATTTATTTATGTACTTATGTTATTCATATAGTTTTTATTCAAAGAGAATTCCTATAAAAAGATCTGTGGTACAGGCGCCGATGATAGGCGATTATTAGGTACTAATCTAGAACCTAAAAAATTGCTAGAATAGTACAGAATAATCGAAACATATGTATCCTCATATTTTCTTCTACTTTTTTACTCTTCATTAAATGATGACTCAATTAGACTGTTTTATAAAAATAAAATTTACTAGTACAAATATCTACTTTTACATTATCATTTTATAGATAAATTATCATTTAAAAACTTACCGAACGAAGCAATGGTAGAAATAGAAGTCATAGCTAGCGACATATTAAGGTTTCCTCCTAGAATGAAGGTCCAAATGTTGGACGCGCCGCCCCCGGGAGAAACACCTGTGAAAAACAGCCCTAGGCGCATAGCTGGCATGTCCGGGAACAGGGGGAAACCGAGACCGAAGGATATCTGAAAATTAAATACGATCTTTAATAAATAAAAATAAAATTTTACGGAAGTAAGAAAGAAGTAAATATTATGTTGAATTGACAGCTATTATCTGTTACAATTGTAACTTAACTGTTAATTCGCTCTTTACTTTCGATTAACAATATAAAGCAGTCCTTTCCTGTCCTAAAGTTGTTATTTTTTTTACATTTCACATTTGATTCAAGCTAAAAGTTATGCTATAATGTATGCTATAACACTTATGTTAAGTTGTTGTCGAGGTTACGTGTCTTGTAACGACGTTTTAAAATGAATAACCTTACAAAAGAACCTTTTTTCTTTGTGTATTTGTAAAATTAATTTAATAAGGTCAATAATACTTACCAAGGGCATAAAAAGGAACTGTCCACACATTCCTATCATGGGTCCAATCGGTTTTTTGAGCACCTCCTTCACGGTAGGCCAATGCATCGCGCAACCGAAGTTAATGAAAATTAATGACACCTGAAATTTTGATTTTATAATGTATTAAACGAGTGCTGTTCTGTTAATCGAAGGAAATATTTATCTTAAAATATTACGTGCCGTGGACGTGTCTTAAAATCTAGAAACTTAGGACAATTTCGTTAAGTAACGATATTTAACCAAAGTCCTTTCTTTAGATTTATAATTTATTGAAATATTAAAAAAATGTGTTTTTAATAGAATTCGAATGAGGATAAGGAAGGACCTAATATGTGCCTACAGGCAAGCAATGACATCTCTAAAGAGATGCATTTAATTAGTACTAATTTCGAATACTGCGGTGTAATATCCACCCTTATGGGATCTAAACTATTCATTATAAAATTTTGTACCAAGCCACTACATAGTATAAAACAGAGTCGCTTTCTCTGTTTTTATATAAAAATACGCAATCAATTCTCATGCGGATTTTATTTAATAGATACAGTGATTCGAGAGGAAGTTCGGGTCGCTAGTATTCAATAAAATAACTCACAAATACGGCAACACTGGTAGTGAATACAGTATCTATGACACGTTGTGGTCGGATAACGGTGACTGGCAAAGTTCCGTTCACCGGGAAAATCATGGAGCCTCTTCTAACTTCTAACGACACTTCTAGCCTGCCTGTAAAGGAACGTGACGAATATTAAATTACAATTGTTAGATGTTATATTTAAAACATCAGATAGAGTTAAAATATATGTGGGTTAATTAGGTCTCTACTTAATATTAGAAGTGACGTAACAATTTTAAATGATATAAGAGGTTTTTATATAAATTATGCAAGTTGGTGATGATGATTTTAAACCAATTAAGTTCTTAATTAAACTGATCGATCTTGATATAATTATTTGATTAATTATTGCTCTATAAACGGTATTTGTCTGCAGTGGAAACCTCCTTGACAAATAGACAAATTTTAAACGATTAAATCTGTTTAGGAGAATTTAATATATTTTTAAGAATGTGATAGGTATTTAATGATCATTAGTTATTAGTTTTTAATTCAAAGCATTAACTTACCTAGAAAAACGCCGTTTACTCTCAAACGACCACTGAATGCACCAGTTGTAACCTCTTCTTGATTGATAAGGTACGTCGAGTTCCATTCTACTGTAGCTAAGTTCTCCATTTGCGATATTGCTACTATTTCATCGTTTACTTGGAAATTAGAGCCTGTAATGAATAAAAGTACCTTTGAAATGTTTTGGTCCGTTGCGACACTTTTGAAAAATCTAATGTGGATCTTTATAAGTATATGTATATACGAGTTACTAAGTCGTAGTTACACTATTTTAATTCGTTAAATTATATAGTCCTTAAGATTTTGAGCATACATACTGACTACTTTTTTAAACAATAATAATAATAATGTATTTATTTTCTAACCACAATATGCATAACAGTAGGAAAATACAGTGCAATCATTTTAGTAACATAGTGTGGGAGACTGGTGCCTAAACTAAGCTTTTGGCCTGTATTTCAGGACACCAGGATAGAGTTAGTCTCTATTTATAAAAGTAGTCAATATGACTATTTAAATGCAAGATATCCAATACAGTGTGACCTTTATATTCCAACGAAGTAAAAAACTTAGTAGACAAAATATTTAATTAATACTCTTTCTTGGACTTTGGTAAAAAAGTTATATTTTTTCTTAAAAGAGTTTCTAGTAATCCATTAATACAGATACAAAGACTTAGTTATAAACAAAAAAATAACTTACTTCGAACCGTAAAATCAACGTAGTCATATTCGTCCATTTGTACCAAAACGGAGTCAGGGTCGAAAGAGACGGACGCATCTGATGCTGTTTGCACCAGTCCAAACGGACACGCCAACAGAGCTAATGTGAGGAGAAGCATTTTTGTTCCTGAAAACATTAGTTACAGCTCGATATAGTTTTATTATAAAAAGTAAGACAGAAAAGAGTAGTTATAAAGAAAAATCTTTGTGATTAGTTTGATGTTTATTATGGAATTAAATTATTTAATGTATTTAGGTAATTAAATATAGTTCACAATTATTAAATATGATGGCATCCATTAAGAGGGTCAAATTTTTAAAACTTTATCACATTCAAAACAATAAATTATTGTGTCTAAAATATTCGGTCAATAAGGGTTCCGAGAATAGTTCTTAATACTAACATTATTAATAATTCTAATAAATACATCTATCTACATATACCTACATACCCAGTTCCTTCGTTAAATTTAAAAAAATATATAAAAATACCTATCCCTTATTGAGTTTTAAAACAAAAACAATTTACACAGTTAAACACAACATAACTTGTAATAGTTCAGATTAAACTATAACAGACTGCGTGTCTTCAGCAATCTTGACATAGTTTTGTGACGAGATAATTACGATAAAAACAAGTGCATTTCTAATGGAATTAAGAGCTACCTTTACGATACGTACCTCCTGTGTATATTAAAATATCCAGGTTAACAAATCTTAACACCGAAATTTTATTAGGTGTTCTTTAGATTCTAAAAATGTGTGTAATGTATTTTCATGACGGCTCCTAGGCCGCATTTTAGTTTACCGTCAGGCGGGATCGCGGCCAAATGTCTGCTTATTCGAAATAAAAAAAAATCCTTAGCTTTAATATTATTACTGATAATACGCATTAGAAAAGCACTTTTTTGTTTTATAGAAAATTTCGTATGTACGAAAACGTGATAAAATAACTTATCATTCCAATACTATATAAAATATTACCTATTTATAATTTAATTCCGATAAAATCACTTCACTTATTATAATTATTTTTTTATCGTTTTATATTTCCATTATAGTCTATTTCTCTAGTAAGGCACAAGAATAGAGATTCACTAATCAAGCGAGAATGTCTTTAATATAATGTTAAGGACTTTAACAGAATATTTTTTAGCGTAAAATCCTTAATTCTTGGAGATAAGCTTTACATTCGCTTGACATAAAAAACGTTATCAATTGAATTTAATCGTATAAGTATCTGGCCGGTCTCACGTACAGATTATCGGTGATTATTACTTAATTTTGTATTAATTATATTAAGGTAATCAGGCAAAAAATTTGGACACGTGTGATAAGATACACGTGATATTTTCAATATGCAAATGGTATTAAGTCTATGGCATGGTTGATGGTGTAATAAGTATTACTGTATGCAAAATTTAAATTGTAAGATATGTTGTTAAAGTTGGTAAGTCTTATTGTATTGAAGTATTACGTTGTAGGAGTAGTGTTGAGTTTTTTTTAAGGGTGAGAGAAAGAAAGTGTCCATAGTTCCATCCATTTCAATAAATTTATTACCTATTAACTATTCCTGTATTTCTTTTTACTATACTAAGTGTGGACT
Organism: Eurema hecabe; assembly: GCA_026213755.1. NCBI lineage: Eukaryota > Metazoa > Arthropoda > Insecta > Lepidoptera > Pieridae > Terias > Terias hecabe. The sequence goes on along the minus strand of JADANM010006230.1, from coordinate 3,907,652 downwards.
GCATTGACTTACTATGATCGTAACTAGAGATTTTGGCATTCAATAACCAGCCGTGGCAGCTTCACCAGCGACCGCTAAGCTCATCTACCAAACTATAAAGATATGGTCTGCCATAGGTAAAATTTCAGAGGGGCCCCACGTTTTTTTAGTCTAACATTACTATTTATTTATTTTCTTGTTTTCAGTGCACATAAAATAGAACTGTTTAACTTAAAAGTTTTTTATTTTTTTTTATATATTACTAGGTTAATATTATAAATGGTATTATGATTTTCGAAATTTTTTCAAGCAATACCTACTCCTGTCATATTATCACATGGCTGTCTACCATACAAAATCATCATACGAAAAAGATACGATGCTAAGAACTGCGTGGTTTAACACGCTGGATTTAAATATTTTTTCCCTTTCAGTCGTTTTTTATGTCTAGTATATTTATGTATTACTTCCTAGTCGCGCCCAAAAGGTTTATCCGCATTTTTGCGTGTATTATACACATAAACCTTCCTCTTGAACGACTCTATCTGATATAAACAAAAGCATGAAAATCTTTTGCATATATTTCAAGATTTAAACATAACGTATATGGGACAGACAGTAAATGGCGACTTTGTTTTATACTATGTAATGATGTGACGATAACTTTTTTTTCGGTTTATTTTGGAACAGGCTGTAAAAGTTTATCAAAAAATCCGATTCAGACTTTACACGTGATTAGTGAATATCGTTTATCATAAAGTTTGACATTGTTACATTGTTTTAACTAGCTTTTGTTCGCGACTTGTGTGATTAAAAATAATACTGATATAATTCAATTTTTAATTTTTTCACTTGCGAAATTTCGACAAAACAATTTAGGCGGGAAAAAAGTAATAATCATAGACAACATACATATAGTTTTTTTTCTTTTTAAAAAATGTTTTTTAAAAACGATGAAACATTTAAGAAAATTTTCAAGACAGGAGTGAGAAATAAAACAAGTGCTGTCATAATTCATAATGTATTTAATACATTTCAACTTAAATACTGATCTCATGCAACCGCATCAATCACTTCACATCTGTTTCACCTATAAACGAGTCATGTGAACTACCATTGTTCTTCCAAGGATGGTTATTAAAATTCATTTCAAATAATTAAATAATTAAATGATCAATTGTGACATTACATATAGTAATTAAATAACATTACATACATACAAAATCATGACTTCAAAAATAATAACACTTCAATTAATATACATATTATGTATTATCATTAAAATTTCAAGGTTTTTATTTCTTAATGTTTTAAATGAAATAAAAATTTTAACTTCCATCCTCGAATCAAACTGAGATCTATCTTATGATATAAATCAAATTTGCTTAAATGAAATTATATTACGTTCTGATCGCTAATACACATATTGTTTACTAAAAGTTTGTATTGTTAAAATTACAAGCATATAATGAAATATCGATATTTCAAAACACAAACATTGTCCGAAAAAAAATTAAATACCTCATATAAGTAATATCATAATTTGCTTATCTTTATAACGGCGTAATAACATTAATAATCATAGTGTTATCGTAACGGAAAATTAAAATATAATGCAAGTCATAATCAATTTAAACAATTTCATAGGTACATATTATTATATAGATTTGTAGAACCACAATGTTATAGGTGAAATACATCCAAATCATAAAATAACAAATCAATAACAAAAACTATAACATATACATTCCGAAACATTTTCAACAAAATTAGAACCAATACATACAAAATAAAAAAAAATTCTTTCGCACTAAAAGTAATTAATCTTTAATTGACAATTAGAGCCAAAACATATGAAGGCTTAATTCGAATTTTGCCAATATTAATTAAGCTACCTCTTTTTTATGACATAATATTTTTTTTTATCCACAGATTATAAAAATGCCATATAATTCGAACAAGTAAATATAACAAATTTGATATATAAATAACTGGCAACTAAATTATGTTACAAAATATAAAAAAAAGAATTCTGCACCATAGTCAATTGTTGTTCTTTTATGGTCCTTAGGTTTATGAATAAATATCATGCAAATGCCACATAAATAAGTTTAATAATAATTAGATTAAAGGAACATTTTTAAGTAACCAGATCAAATTATACCATGTTTATTAAAATACAGTAGAACCTCTTTAATCCCGATCTCATTCATTTCGTAATATTCTCATTTTTTTCCGAAACCTTAGTCGTAATAAATATTAGTACACTTAATTATTAGTGAAATTTTTCTCTCGAACAATTAACTAGGTATTTGCTATAATAATACGTATTACTTTGGAATAAATACTTATTATTTTTTGCAAGTCATTCCATATTATTCATTAAACAATTTACCTAGGACAAATATTTAGCTAGGTACAAAAGCACTTAAATTTTTAGGCGTCTCCTTTTCATAAGACTTAAAAAGGTTCTACTGTACATAATAAAATTTTTAATGCATAGGAAAAAACCGCGTCCAAATGTATGATAATGAAGGTAGGAAAACAGCCATTGATGATGAAATGCATTTATGATGATGACCACGAACCCTCTTCCTAAAGGTGATGAAGTTTAGTTAGAAGAATAGGAGATAGAGAGATAAAATAAACATATGTAAATGTTAGAAAAGGAGAGGTTTATCTGTATTAAAATTAAGGGGAAAGTTTGTAAGTGTGTATGTTTGTTATTTCTGTTTAAACAGCTGGAGCGATTTTAATAAAATTTAGTATAGATTTAGCTGACGCCCTGGATTAAAACACAGGCTAAGTTTTATTAAGGGAAAATATACAATTTATTTTCCCATATAAACTATGGATAATCCTGCGGGGCACAACTGATACTTTATAGGTCGAATATAATCCATTATTAGTTTGTGAGGATGTATGTATGTTTGTTACTTTGTCACTCAAAAACTACTGAATGGATTTGGTTGAAGTTTGGCATGCAGGTAGATTAGAGATAGAGATATGGATAGTTTTTATTCCGGTATTGCCCCGGGAAGTATGTTTATGATATACAGTGTGTTACAAAACATGTGTCCGGTCCTAAAGGGTAATATTCTCTATCTTAAAACCTTTTCGAATAAAATAAAATAAAAAACCTATATCTAAAAATAACAATGCAATAAAGTTTTAAAGATTACGTTTTTAGAGAAAAATTTACACAAATTCAAGGAAATTGACAAATGCTGGCAACTCACGTACGGTTCGTAGACCTTTAAGACCTTATAGCTAGTAGAGCACGTGAACGCGAGACGGTGTAGCCATGTAAGTTTTGCAATTTTACTTAGTTTATTTTTTTGTTTGGAAAAATTAAATATTTTACTTTTTTCTAAAGGATAGCAAAATAAGGACCTACTACCGGTATATAGTAAGAGGTTTTCGGATCGGACACTTGTTTTGTAACACACTGTATATAAAGTTTTTTTAATTAAGCCTCATAAAGATTTTCTAGTTTAAAATATTATGGTGTTAAATAAAAGAAAACAAAATTCAATTTATTAGTTACCTTCTCTATCCCAATTTCTTCGATTTGGACAATTATTAGCTTTATAAAAATGCATTGTAAATAAAAAAATGTACCGTAAAAATACCTATCAAGTTAATGCTTTATGAAATGTTATATTAACATCGTAGCTTAAAATATTTTATCCGTTTGAATGTTCATACTATATACTAAGCCTTACAAAACTTGACAGATTTGATAAAAAAAATCAAAATAGCTGTTATACCAGCGTGTTTCCTATACGAAGTATAATTGCATATATATACACGTTATAAAAAATCACTCTATAATAATAGAAAAGGTTAATATTGTCTGTAGTTATTTTAAAGTCCATAAATGCTATTCCAAAAATGTAGTAAAAACATCAAAAAATACGTGAACACATTTGGACATTATTCATAAGAGTCTAATATAACTTATTGAACGTTTCCTACTTATCTGTCAAATAAAATACTTATATTAAATATTAATATTCGATAAATATTGCGAGTAATTTAGCCACATATATTGTGATATGTCGAAATTTATTAACTTTGGATGACCAAAGTGTTCTTCTATATTAATAGAAGAATTTTAAAGAAGATTAAATAAATCATAACAATATTTCTTTTAGTTGTAGTTATTTATCTGCTGCAAATTACAAACCATAATTCAAATTAAAAATAGTACAACAGAATGGTCTGATTTAAATTTGAATACATTAAATCCTTTTTTTCTACTAAGTCTATAACAATTAATATTTGACACTGGCAACTTGTAATGATCTGCGATTTAAAAAGTAATTTTGACACATGTCATTTGACAATCTTAACGTCAACGGTCAAACCTCTTTAGTTTGCGCCATTAGCGGCTCCAACGAAGCCGGCGTTGGCTCCTTCTGATACTGGCGAGATGTCTTCGATGATTTTTTTGTGTTCGTTTCTTCTTCGCACGCTGTAATATTATATAAAATTTAATATCTTTCAATTATGTATAATATGGTAGGCATGCAGTTTAGTTTCCGAAACCCAGAAAAATTAACAAATCTAACTTAATAAAAACTTATTTATCATTGCAAAATAATTATATAGATAATTAATTAAAGCCTGCGTTTTATTTTCTTTACATTGTGATTTTAATAAATTACAATACAACTCTAAAAGCTTTGAAAGGACATTCACACCTTTTAAATAATTTAATTGAAAAAAAAAAGAACGAGTTTCATCCTTTTTTTTACAAAGTTTTTCTTCTCACGGGTACATGCAAATTTGCACTATACATTTGCATAATTTATGTATACGATAAGGTTTAATTCACAAACATATATAAACAAAACCACTAGACGAATCATATCAGGAAATACTAGATAAAGCTTTAATGAACATATCGTGTTTGAAATAAGTGGTTTCATAATTATGTTAGTCAAATCTATTCTAAGATAGCGTTTTAATATAAGTCTAGTTTTTTATGGTTTTAGTGTATATCTCTTAAATAGAATTATTCAGTATAATCCGAAAAATTAATAGTAATAATTCCCAAAACAGATTACCACATGCAACCCAAAGCAAAACTATAAAAACATCACTATAACTCAACAGTACACAATGAAAGAACTCTATGTAGTTATTTATGTTTTTTTTTAACTCTCAGACGCAAGTACAAGGGACTGGATTGAAAGATACGATACTTTTTATATCAGTACAGCCAAGTAGCAAGAGAACGAGTGAACTCGAGTATATATTCTTAAAAAAATAATTTTTGTTTTTTCACAGCTGGCTAGTGTTGACAACAATAGGCAACACATTGTCACACTTTGGGGACCCAAAGGCGATTACAAATCTTGGGGACATTAGGTTATGGTATGTATATGAAAGCGGTATAGCAAATTGATTTTAACCAACTTAAAAACAATATAAATGTATTATGTACGAGACATTGAAGAAAGACGGGGATTTACTACTAATTGTGGAAGCTCTTTAACCAATCCAAGGGACATATTAAGTTAAGGTACCTATATGATAGCACATTGAATTTAAATGACTTTAAAAATCTTAAAGTCTTAATTGGGAACAAAACACACGTAACAATGACACGTATTTTCCTAAACATAACCTCTTCTAAATCGAAAACCGATAACAATCGAATTTGAACTAGTTTCGAAGTTTTTGTGGAACTTAGAATAAAAATAAAAATGTATACAATATCGAAACAAAAGAAATTTCGTTTTTTTTTTGTTTGTTTATCGTTTTGTATATCGTTCGACAACAATACGATTAACTTCAATATTAAATTCGATTCTTTGTTAGAGTAGCTAAAGATCCCTAACTCGAAACGTTTCGATATAGACGACGATGGCGTTCAGAATAGAGTTTCAGTATTTAGAAAAGGTTATATAAAAAACCCGCCACCACAAAATGTTCGTTTGTATACGTACGCGTACCTCCCTCACTACTGAACATCCCAAATGATGGTGATGAGATCATGTGGAAAACAAAATTTCTTGTTTAGTGTCTATTTCTTAAATAAAAGTTCACAACATAAGATAAGGAAACAAAATTTTAAAGATTTTTTCAAGGGAATCACATT